>JANFAE010000593.1:0-55734 GCA_024613145.1 Pisolithus marmoratus | reverse complement strand
CTCGAGCTCGAGCAAGCCAGACATTTACCTGGACCTGACCCTGAGCAACTCGAGCAACTGCTGTCACAAGATTGGCAGGTGGGAAGTAGTGGTGTCGAAATATTGGTTTTGACTGCAGGTTGCCAAGCAACGGCCGTTGGTGAGTACGGGGAGCGTCTGGTTGCAACTCGTACATTGGTTAAATGCCGAGCCGGAACAAGTTGCGCAGTCGGGATGGCACGTAACACAAGCACCCGAGGAACTAAAGGTGTTGGACGGGCACGAGCTAACACATTGCCCATTCGATGCGAGCATACTGTTTGCACACGTCAAACAGTAGCTGGCACTGCCTGCACAAGTGCTGCATGACGAATCACAGGCTGCCAAACGCTCAGTCAGTAACACGGACCAAACTGCCGAAGTAGAGGGACATACCTGTACAGGTAAGGTTGTCCGTGGGAGATAGGAAGGTGCCCGAAGGGCAGCTCCCGATACAACTCCCCTGATAAAGTACATAACCAGGTAAGCAACCAGTGCACTGGGCTTGATTAGTTGTCGAGGCGACATTAAATTTGGTATCTGACACGATGTGCATTTGGATCCACCAAGCTGTTAAACACATGTGAGGAAAATGGTCAACCTCCACGTGTGGTGGACTTACTATCACACTCGTGCTTATTGTTATTGGCAATAAGCGATGAACCCTCGCAGACACCAACGCTGTTGGTCTGCACGCATGACCCATTAAATGAGTAGGTTCCTGAAGCACAAATTACACAATTGTTCGAAGTGGATCCGGTGCAGGTTTGACACTCTGGAGCGCAAGGTTGACAACTCGTGCCGTTGCTGTAGCTGCCATCAGGGCAAGCTGTACCACCGGACGTCGTTTGAGAAGCAGCATCACACTTCGTGCGGTCGTTTGCATCTTGCGTGTAGCCGGTCTTGCAGGTGATACAATCGCCTGAGCTATCGGCACACTGGGCGCAACCGAGTTGGCAAACTAGTCGCATGGTTAGCGCACGCAAGTACCGAGAAGCTAAAGTGATTGCTTACTTTCACAGTTACCCGACGAGTCGAGGAAGTATCCAGTTGCACAAGCAGCACACTGGGTGCCGTTGGATGCTGATGTCCAACCTGGAAGACAACTGCATTGCCCATTCGACCCACACTGTCCGTTGATACAATTGCAACTCGATGGGGGATTCGAAACCGTAGTTTTGAGGCAGCGCCCGGTTCCGGAAATTCCGTCATCACAGGACGTACAGCCAGACGGGCAGGGTTGGCACGATTGTCCATAGTGCCCAGAAGCACACTGCTCGCATGACGACCCGGAGAAACCAGAAGGGCACGAGCACGTTCCCGATGCAGTACAAACGCCACTTCCGGAACACGGTGGGGAACAGGTTGAGGACTCGACTTTAACTAGTGACAAGGAGCCCGAAGCGGTAGTCGGAAGCTGACTAACATCTGGGACTGAGTTCCAGAGAATAACGCGGCTGCTACCTGCTGTGACCTCCGCCCACACGTTACCAGAGAGTGCGAGAGATCCGGTGTTACTTAAGGAAGTTGATGAATTTTGGGAGAGGCTTATGTACGAGCCTTCACCGGAGTAGAGCGACTTCGGATAAGTGGCGATACCGGGCTGCAATTGCACAGTGAGAGGCAACGTCACTGAAGTGTTAGCCGTCGAATTTGCGAATCCCGACGAAGGAGAGAGGGTTGCGGAAGAGGACGTCAACAAATCATTAAGCAGTTGCGGATTCGTCGACGACGTGTACTGTCCAGGAAGCAAGAGTACTTCTGTGGAAATTCCAGAGGCAGAGAGCGTTGCGCCGACTGTAAACGAATAATTAGTATCGACCTACGCCAGCTGGTTCGCAACACATACGAGTCGTATTCGAATAACCTTGAAGGCATTGACCTGCAACGCAAAGAACAGTAGAAGATTGCGCGACTGCAGATACTTGAGGACGGTACTCGGAACGTGATGGAGCAGGTACTCACCAACAGACGCGCCGAAGGCAAGAGAAACAGTAAGGATGCTTCCTAACATCCCGAGCAGTGAAGGGAGAGTAAACGAGAAGGTCAATGAAGAAGATGAACAGAGAAGCGCACAGGGCTCCGTTGTTGACACGGCTCTGAGTTCATGCCTTTTGTTGTGTCCCAAGTATAAAGCCGCCGCCCGGGTTGCCAGCGGTCAACGAGAACAATGGAGACACGGAAAACAATAGACCTCGGCTCACCGACAATTTCCTTTTTTGGAACAAGCTTGTCATGGTGGCTGTGCCACACTTGGTATCATTTTCAGTTCATTCAAAGTCATATGCAATATGTACTGTACAAAATGGTTGATCATATAAATGACTAAATCTCCAGATGCGATATGGTAGTGAAAGTAAGTCGAAACCTATAGATGAAACAAGACCTGAGCATGAACCAACCAGCATCCAAGCCTAAGCGGAATATTGGATGAAAAAACAAAGGCAATACGTGTTCTCCGCAGTCCTTGACTCGGAACACCTCCTTACGAAACGATAATGAGCTAATGCAAAGCCACTGGCACCGGGGGTAAGGCGGTAGGAACTGGTTTCCAATGCATTAGCGACGGATTGGGGGTGCCGTACTCCCGCTCCACTTCTTTGTCTTCATCATCTGGTTCATCCCCGTCACAATCCTCGACGTATACACCAACACCAATGCCATCTTCGGGTTCAAGCAACACCTCCCGACTCCCACGCTTTTCCCGGCATTTCAACTTGTGCAAAGCTGCAATGAGATCCTCTGCAAGTGCTGCTGAGTTCGGTGGCTCCTCGCGTATCTGTTCCCAACCGACTGGTGGCGATCCCGGCGGGGAAATGAGGAAATTCTTTTCCAGCGGGGGAGGTTTGAGGAGCCGATCGTCAGAGGTTGGTGAAGATGGACTGATAGGCGGATTTGGCTCTGCGCGGTAAACTCGAAGGATAGATTGCGCCCTGCACAAATTAAGCGTTACGCGCAGTCAAAGCGCAGCCACACTCACCCATGGGCTGGTCGGATGACCAAAGGATCGCTGTTGGCTTTAGCTTGCTCCACAGACTCGACATCGTTGTATACCAAAAGTATGCGGGAGAGGCAAGATATCGGAACCCAATGAACGATCTCGCCGTACACAGTAAAGTATTCACGAAGGGCCCGAAGGATGATCGGCTCGAAAAAATTCAGTGGCACCTGGGTGATGATAAGCGAGTTGGTGGGCTGAACAGCAGAAGGCGACATTGGAGGCCGTGAAGTAGGAGGGATGATAGACACTGGTGACGATAGCATGACTATTTGTAGTGGCTCTTGGAGTGGAGGCCCTCATATCAACGCCCAATGCTATATGTACTCTCCAGGAACCCTGGATTACATAATCAATGTACACTGCCAAACGGTCTGCTGTCCCACCGTAAGGTATTGCCGTGCGGCGTAACTTACTTGGAAAACCACGAGTTTTCCAGATGGAACGCCTACTGTACGGTCACTGCCGACCCGGAGTGCGGAGCTGTACATTGAACCATTGAATGTGCGGTGTACAAGACCTCAGGACCCTATACCTGCATGACCACCATACCGTAGAAGTACACCAACGCGGTCTTCCTACTCCGCGATGCTATCTAACTGCTATTATCTATTCGACAGCCACCATCACAGGCCCTCGGGAGGATGGGTTATCTCCGTGACAGAAGATTCAAGTCATGCACGTAGCCGTTTCTGCACTGCATCTTGCTTCTCTTTCAGAGCCTGGACTCTCTCCTCTTTGGTAGCATCGTATGCAACAGTGACCTGATTAAATCTGCATAAATGTCAGCGCATCGATGACTTGTGAAAATCAAAAGCCCCGAAACACACGGATTTTCTGGTGATTTCTGGAATTGCTTATACAGCATATCCTGTGGGGTTTGTAACTATTAGACTTGTAACGACCGGATAACGGATCCGGTGTCTCACATGGTATTGCTGCAGGCGTAAGCCGGGGTGCTTGATGAAACGTGCAGTTAGCGAGAAGATCCAAGCTGCCAGATCTCGGAGACCTACATCCTCCTTGACTTTCGGCAATTCCCTTTCCTTGTAGGTTTCGAATGCTGCCTGTAAACACGCGGGGGTCAACCTGTCCACCATCAATAAGCTAGGATAAGATTACCTTGAATCTCCGCTGATTTGCCAATGTATCAGCATCACCACCGGTAAAAGCTGTAACAGCCACTGACCTCAGGATGCCTTTCAATGCCTGCAGCTTGTTGGCCAACACTTGCTTTATCCATCTTCGCAGTCACGACTTCCAGGAGGTCGAGTGCATTATCGAGGCCTGTGGCAGCATAGGTTTCAGCCTCGCCTGGCTCTGGCTCTTTCTCTTTGTCCTTCCCACTGTCTAACCCGTCGCCTGCAGTAATTGCGCCAGGGCCGGCAGGCTTGACGTCTTTTGCAGACTTCTTTGCAGCAGCTTTTGGAGTCGATTTCGCTTTGGAAGGAAGAGATGCTTCCTCCTCGGCGAGTAACCGTGCATTCTCTGCCTTTCTAGCAATCTCTGCCCGACGTTTCTCCTCTTTGTCATCTTTGGACTTCTTCGATTTTGCACCTTCGGCCCAAGACTCTGCCTCCTTGCGTTCCTGAAAGATTGAGTGAGCTGGCGTACATAGGGCACCGCTATGACAGCTATGACGGGTGACATACCTTTTCCGCAGTGGCTGCTTGCTGTTTCTTAGCCTCGTTCTCTGCCTTCTTAGATCGTCCAGCCTCTTTCTTTGCGTTTGTGCTCTTTGGTGCCATGCTCTGCAGTGGAGGTGGATGTGCAGTACCAACACAGGATAGATTCACCTGATGGGTTTGATTACGCAGTGCTGATCTAATCTAATCTGATTCCAGCACAGCCACCCCGATCACGATATCCATCCATATAAAGAGGGACCCACCACTACAGCCTCGTGTTCCCTGTAACCTAGTCATCAAGGGCGGCCATTTCGTTCAATTTTGAGATCCAACAGTTCTTCCGTTCTCTTTCACTTCCCGATTGCATTATCGTTGTGAGCACCCATGGGCGACAACACGGTCAGCAAGTGGGCGGCTGGAACGAGCTGTGAGTCTGTGGAACGACATCTATATGACACTTATTCAACGTGCACAAACGGGCATACTCAGATGGGCCAGTGCTATCACAGACAGACCTATATCTGCTTAACACCGACCTTCAGCTCAACCCAATCCTCCAGGGCACAAACCCTGGCTTCCATCTATTGTTCAATCTTGTAACTGGTATGAATAGGTCTTTTTGGACTGTCACGCATGTCCTTGATATGGTGTAGGTTCCACGGGTGGATTCAACCCGGAAGCAAGAGACCGCGATCTCCTCTTCACTCAGAAAGACGAGCCTGCGACATTACCTCGCGTCACGCAACTCATCATCATCACTGAGCTCAGTCCTTGGTGTACCATCGTACAAAACGAACGTGGTGTTACCATGAGTGATGTCTGTACCACGATATGGAAAGAGTATGCGTCAAATTACCAGGGTTGAGGCTTGTCTGACGATTTACTACCTTTTGATTCCGCGAAATCAGGTATACCGAGAACTACGTCTCAGAGCAAGAGTTCAACACCCTTCCGGCGCGATTACAGGAACATGTGAAGCGCGCTGCCGCCAACAACCAGCAAGCTGCTAGTAACTGGGCAATGTACTACAACACTCCTGCGCCACCAAGCCGGTACAAGAGAGTCGGTAAGTCTCCGGAAGGTTCTTATCTCTATCGACGACGAGTTACCAAACTTTCGTTTCAGATTGGCTGCGGGACAAAATCTATTTTGACGGCTTGACGAAAAAAGACACCTACTCAGCTTCACGACTCGGGTTCAAAGCACCCAATATCTTTGTGATGTGCCTGGCTTCTTGAGTGATATCCGTTGAATTTGCTACGATTTCTTGATACATATACACACCTATCGTTTTCTCACTTCGGCCGGATCATGCGCACCTTGTCATCGATCACATCAGTCTTTCTTTCGATTATCTACATCAACTGTTGTCTGCATCCAGCAATTGCCTGCCATAGGTTTGCTATCTTTATAGATTACATTACAAAGCCTAGCCAATGATATCCTTTCCGACTCCTCGTCCGAGAGTTGCCGTGCAGAAAAGGAAATCGCGTGTAGGTTTCCGTGGGGCCTTACATAATAGGTACCGGAATTGGTGTATCACCAAACGCTCAAGAGAACACACCATTCTTCTAGAAATCTATGCTGTGGAGACGTCATGACGCTCGCAGTTCACGGGCAGTGCACAATGGTGTCCGCGTAGTATGCTTTGTCCGCTACATTCCGCAGGCAGGGCGGAAGCAGTTCCTCGTTCGACGTTGTACAGCCACTGCTTACCTAAGCTGACGTTCAATTACCTCCCGATCTGGTAAGCCTCATCATCGCCATTTGCCAAGGAGGACCAGGTATAGAGACCTTCCGCCACCTTCCAACTGTCTCTTGAAAAATTGTGTCGTCCATTGTGGCTCGGTGTGCCAATACCTTGTCGCCGTCTATACCTGTTAATAGCAGGTGAGCGCACCGGTTCGTCGCTGATCGGTCGGATGTAACTGAGGGAAATTTCGGCTTACGCAGCAGTGGGCACTGACACCATAGGAAAAAAAAAACAGTGATCTTGCTCCAAGGCACTCGTTCCCTGTGTCGTAGGCCTGACAATGGCTGACACCGCTTTTTCAGGAGTTTTGTGTGCACCGAGTCGAACCATTGAACGATTGTACACTATAGACTGCCCCCGACGTCGGATCGACCTGTGACCGAGTCATCGCACCTGTGCTATCACGTAGTTGCAATTCTGTATTCCTGTGAGCCGCCATGTCGTCTGTCTTGACTCGATTTGGTTTAACGTAACTTTGTTCATATTGCACTGGTGAATTGACCCGCCCTATACCGTTGTACATTTAGAACTCGCACGAACATGCTATATACACCTGATGGTGGCCCATTCATACCCCCACTTCCTTCTCCGGAGGGCGTGAATCCGCCACCTGTCCCGCCTATAAACCACCAGGAACCGGCGCCATTCTGGTTGGGCGCAGCAGCCCCGCACCCCTTCGCACTATCCCTACTACCCTCCCGCTGGACAACTCAATATAACCCCTTTCATCCCCGCTGCGCCAAGTTTACTTCCTACACCCGTCATGCCACAGCGACCTGAGGCACCACCCGGTTCATACTACGCACCGCCTGTCTCGCTTCCAAACATCTATGGACCACCTGGAGCCCCACCTGGTGGACCTGCAGACATGACGGGCTATCCGAATATAGCTGCCACTGCATGGGGTCCGCCTCCTGCAGCTCCGCCGCCCCCACAGGCATGGCCTCCTCAACATCCACCTCCATCGGCGTACGCTACGTTCCAGCAACCACTTCCGAATGGACCCCCCGCTTGGGGACCCCCTCCTGGGTTTCCCACTCCAGCTGCCGCGCCATGGGGGATGATGCTTCCGCCTGCAATGACACCATACTCATATCCGGCGGCGACACCTTGGATGGGCCCGCCAAATCCACCGCCACCGCCGCCCCCGCCACCACCAGTTGCTCCTCAGGTCGACACAGCCCGTGCAAATGTCAGGTGGACGAGGAGCAGCGTAGATCACATGGATCTTTTTGCAGAGGGACGGCACTGTGCGTTCTAAACTTTTTCTTCAGTGAACGTTCTCACACGACGTGGTGCCTTTTTTTTCTCTAGATGGACCCGTACTGGAGCCATTCCTAGCCAGAGTCGTGGGTGCGGTCATCAAAGTCAACCCGCTACTGGCACCTCCTGGGGATTCACACGAAGACTACCTTCGATGGAATATGTTGTTTCATACAAGCAACTGCTACCGCATGCCTGACAGCCGACGATCCTGGATAAAGGGGCGCAAGGAGCCAGCGACGCACCCCCGCCTGACCTATGTCAGGATCGTGTCGCGTTCGTTCCCATGGATGATCCAGATAGTTGCGCGTGATAAGGCGGTCGGCGTGACCTGTGGTGAAATTTTGGATGGCATATCCGCATACCTGTACGGCGACGTCGCGAAAAGAGAATACGAGAACGTGTCGGGGAAGCTGAAGCGCCGGATTTACTCAGCCTACATACACAACCGTTCTACCGATCCTAGTGTGCCGGGTGGTAGCCTTGGCGAGGCACTCAAAAGGTTGGACTGGATCGGCAATGATACGAGGTTTGGCGGACTGGTGGTGAATGATGAATTTATCAGAGAACATTGCGGCGACGTGCTTCCTGCCACAGTTCGAACTGAAATGCCTGCCAAGTTACCCGCTGACACAGCAAGAACTGCATGAGCAACAATTGCGTCAGCAGGCAACGCGATCTAGGAACGGATCACACTCTAGGTCCCCTGCTCGCTCTGGTTCAGGAAGGAGTTCGGCGCGCTCTGCGGAGCACGAGTAAAGTTTTTTTTGTTCTCTCCGTCTTGTCTCCGTTTTCTTTGCTTTTTGCCATCCCTTGTTCCATGACGTGCTCATATAATGGTTTGTGTGCTTATTGTGTCACGTATTTGCAGGATTTCTAGGAGATGTAATATACCTGTATCGTTGGAAGACTTTCTTGTCGTATCAGTAGAAGGTGTCGAACTAGATACTTCGTGTTGCAATCTCAAGGCTGTGCAGAGTGATGACCACTACGACTCGCAACCACTGACAACTTGAATTTTGGAATTGCACGTCCCAGCTGTCCAATCCTCGTTCACGTGACGTTGTTATCATAGGCCCCTTTGCACACACTCACCCCCTTTGTGCGATCTGATCATACAGTTGGTAACAGCAAGCCCTCGTGAACTTCGCCGCCCTGATGAGATTCGATAGCAACCCAGCGACGGATGAACTTAGGCAGGCACGAGCAGCACTGGCAGCCCTTGAGACACGTGAAAAAGAGCTCCTCGACGAACTTTGCATTGTCCGGGACGCCGCTCGACGGCAAAGGTCGAGAGTCAAAGAACTCGTTGCACGAATGCCGATAGGTCCTATTAATCGTCTTCCCACCGAGCTACTCTTGCAAGCATTCAAGTTTCACCTCGAGCCAGTTTGCCCCACATGCGACGACTATCACCACAGCAAGAGGATTTTGGCGAGCGTGTCAGGTCATTGGAGAGACTGTGATTCTGCATTCTCCAAGCCTTTGGACTACGATCTGGGTGAATTCACATTGGAGTGAAGCACGTGCGAAAACCTATGTGGCCAGAAGTTCACAATCTCTCCTTGACATTGACTTTCGGCATTGGATCGGTAGTAAAGGGACGTTCACTCCAATCCTCAATGTTCTGACCTCTTGTGTTCATCGCTGGCGCAGCCTCACTATCCAAGGAGATATCGCATATCTTTACAGCTCTCTCATACTGGAAAAGCTGAATCATTTGTCGTTCCCCTCACTGAAACAAGCTTCAATCTGGATTTTCTCTGGCTCTTCAACAGAGCAAGCGGAACTTTATCAGCCGATATTTATGCTTCCTGAAAGCTCCCCGCGTTTGGAACACGTACATCTTCTTGTCAAGGCTGTCCAATCAGTGCCCTCCCACATCCCTTCTGGCGTCTCCGCACTTTCTCTTGCATTTCATGTGTCTCATCACATCCAACACCCATCACTTTTCGAGTCACCTTCTTTCCAGGGATTGACTTCACTTTATATTACTGACTACTCTGTCGATGTCACCTGTGACCTACTCCCAAACAGTATTCAGTTACCTCTACTCGAGAAATTCGTGTGTACGCTTGAATATGGCAAGGCGCTGATACGTGCTCTTGTCGCTCCGAAACTCAAATACTTCGAATATTCTCCGTCTTTGTGGCATGAGTTAGCGAGCGCTTTTTTTACAGGCCTCAACTCCAGGTTCAACAACGTTGAATACCTTCGTCTTTCTGAATTTACAGCAGAGAATCTATCTGAGGCTGTTTATTTGGCATTCCCGAACGTCTGTCATCTGGAGCTCGTTCCAGCCAAGAATTCAGTTCGTTCTCACCGAGTAGCACTTCCGAGTACTGTCCCTCTCTGGAACAATCTGAAAAGCCTGACCCTGCAAGGACTACGGGACACTGACTTTAAATTTCTTAGTAGTCTGGCTTCCTGGCTCGAGCTGCGACTAAATGGTCAACCGAAACTGCGGGTCAAAATTGTTTCCTATCAGTCTACAATTTCGTCACTGTTTCGGAGTCTACCTAAACACTGTCACCTGGAGCTGTTGGACGATTTTTGTACCATTAATAAAGTGCTGTGTCAAAGTCAGGCTTGGGTATGTACCCGTTTCACTTGGTCTTCCGCAAGGCTCACGCAATGCAGGAAGTGCCTTTCTGCGCCGCCGATGAGTTCAGTGCTACTTTTGTAACAGGGTATGGTCGAAGCCGTATTTGTTACTGTGCAGCCTGTGTCTAGATGACAGACCTATGTTTCATAGTGACCGTCTACATGTACATCAATGAGCAGGTTGCCCGCGCGGCGGCGAAGTAAACGAGTGTTGGTTGTCATCTTGTTACATGCAGTTCTGCTGCGCAATTCACATGACTTACATGCATAGCCGTTTTACCGACCCTGATGTGGACGTGGTGAGGTACACAAAAGTTGGACAACGATACAAGGTTCGGCAGACTGGTGGTAAGTGATGAATTTATCAAAGAACGTTGTGGCGATGTGCTTCCTACTGACACAACAAGAGCTGCAGCAACACGGGGTCATCAGGGAAGGAATGGATCATAGTCCAGGTCGCCCGCCTGCACAGGTGCCGGAAGGAGGTTGGCGCACTGCGGAGAGTTCGTTTTTGGTTTTCCACCTTGTCCCCATTCGCTTGGTTGTCATCTCTTATCTTACAGGTCGTCTGAGATATCTTCGTAGAATGGTCACTGGGTGCCCATTGAGTCACATATGCGAGGGATGCACCTATATCACTGGAAACTTTGTTGCCATGTCAGTCAGAGAATTATATTGAATTAGAGACTTCGAGTCCTGCAACCTCAAGGCTATGCATTCCCTTGCAACCGATGATAACTACTTACGTACATGTATATGAAGCCAATGCACGTGCGCGCCAAATATCAAGTTCTCTCCCCCGCTGACCATTAATCCTTCTATAAGACACGCAACGCTGCTACTTTCGCATATCATTGGCCCAAGGCTTCTTTCAAACGCACTCGGGAGCCCTTTGTGCGATTCGATTATATGGTTGGTGGCAGAGGGTTCTAATGCATTGTCCTGATACGAGACTCAATAGTAATAAGTAATCCAGCGATGGATGAACTTCACGCAGGCACGAGCTGCACTGGCTGCACTGGAGAAACGTGAGCAAGAGCTCCTCAACGAGCTTTGCAGCATCCGGGATGCTGCTCGATTGCAAAGGTCAAGAGTCAAAGAACTCGTCGCACAAATGCCGATGTCTCCTGTTAATCGTCTTCCTGTCGAGTTGCTCTTACGAGCATTCCAGTTTTACCTCGAGGAAATTCCCGACACATGCAACGACTATTTCCACAGCAAGAGGGAATTGGCGAGTGTGTCACGTCGTTGGAGAGACGTGATTCTGCACTCTCCAAGTCTTTGGACTACGATCAAGGTGACTGCACTTTGGAGCGAAGCACGTGTGAAAACCTATGTGGCGAGAAGTTCTCAATCTCTCCTTGACATCAATTTTTGGCATTGGCACGGGAGCGAAGGGTCTCTCGCTGTAATCCTCGATGTTCTGACCTCTTGTGTTCATCGCTGGCGCAGCCTCATGATCCAAGAACATATCACCTATCTTCACGGGTCTCTCGTGCTGGAGAAGTTGAACCATTTGTCGTTCCCTTCGCTGAAACGGGCTTCGATCTGGAATTTTCCTGGCTCTTTAACAGAGCAAGCAGAACTCCATCACCCAATATTCATGTGTCCCGAAAGCTCCCCTCATTTGGAACACGTACATCTTCATGTGAAAGTTGAATAATCGATGCCCTCCCACATCCCTTCTGGCGTCTCCGCACTTTCCCTTGCATTTTATGTCTCTCATCACATCCTCCGAGATCCATTGCTTTTCGAGTCACCATCTTTCCAGGGACTGACTTCGCTTCATGTTACTGACTACTCTAACAATGTCTTCTGGGACATACTCCCGGACAGCATTCAGTTACCTTTACTCGAGGAATTCTCGTGCAACCTTAGCCGTGCGAGGGCACTGATACATGCCCTTGTCGCTCCGAGACTCAAACATTTTGACTATTCTCCACCTTTGTGGCATGATTCGCCGAGCATACTTTTCGCAAGCCTCAACCCCAGGTTCAGCAGCGTTGATAACCTCTGTCTTTCAGACTTCACTGCAGAGAATCTATCTGAGGCTGTTGGTTTGGCATTCCCAAACGTCTGCCATCTGGAACTCACTCGAGCTAATCACAATACGTTTCATTCTCACCTAGCAGAATTTCCGAGCGATGTCCTTTACTGGAGCAATCTGAAAAGCCTGACCTTAGTTGGACTATATAGCGGCGACTTGGGATTTCTTGACGATCTAGTCACCTTTCTCCGGCAGCGACTAGATGCAGGTCAATCGAAGCTGCAGGTCAAAGTTATTTCCTGGCTGAGTGGAGTTTCGTCCCTGTTTTCGGGACTACCTGAACATTGCTACCTGGAGCTGTTAGACGGATTTGAACAGGTGCTTTGTCAAAGTGGTAGTGAGGCTTGGGAGGTATGTACCTATCCTACTTGGTGTTCTCCAAGGCTCACGTGATGCAGGGAGTATTAAGACGGTATCCCTTTGTCGACGATGAGCTCAACGCTACTTTGTTAGTTCGAAGGCATTTTTCACGAAAAAATTGTCTGTGTGGAACGGATAGATAGGTTACTCTCGGACGGCAGACCCGTGTTTTGTGGCAACCACTCACATTGATGACCAGTTTGCCTGCAGTAGCAGTCTAAAATAGGCATTGGCAACAGTTGTCGGCTTGTTTTTTTTTTTTTTTTTTTTTTTTTTTTTTTTTTTTTCCTTTTAAAGTCCCTTGGTGGGGTTGATAAACCCTATGTAGGACTACAGACAGCGAGTAGGTACCGGGTAACGAGGGGGAGCGGGAACACTAAACTAACATTGGCCCCTTCCGGAGCTGCGCCCAAACATCTAGAGTAAGCAGGGTTAGTGAGTACTACGTAAGAGCGAGAGGAAGGAGTGTAAGTAAGTGAAGAAAAAAAGGGGGGGGGTGGGGTGGACAGGTGGGGCTGCCTCTAACGGTGAGCCTTAGGTACAGAGGGATCAGGGGGGAGGGTGAGTGATTTGGTTACCAAACCTCGTTCAGAGGTGGCGGCGACAACCAGGTGCCTGAGCCGGCTGACGCCTAGATAGAATGGTGAGGTGCCTCCATACTTCAGTTTTATCACCTCAATAATGTTCTCAGGAAATGGGTTGAGGGTTAAGGGGCCGGTGTACGTGAGACTACCGGTGAAGCGGTTGGGGAGATCTGGGGTCGATAAAGCGGTGACCAACCAGGTGGGGTGATTAGTGACAGCAGAGGGACTGCCATCAGGGTTGACCCCCTGAAGGGAGAACTGGGGTGGGGGGGGAGAGGGGGGGGGTTCCTGGTCAGGGTCGTCCTCCGAGGAGGTGACGGAGGGGCTGTTACTGCGGTGGCAGCATGTCTCATGAGATGCGATGTATTTATAGAAACTCTCACGCAGGGCAGTGATCTCCGCCTGAAGCGCAGCTATCTGAGAGTTGGCAGTGGTAGGGTGGGCCTCGGCTGGGGTTTTCCCAGGAGGGCGAGGGACGGGGGGCGAGGGTTTGGCTGGGGGTGAGGGGGGAGAGGACGCCTTCAGTTGGGACTGAAGGTGGACATGGAGGTTGTTTTGGTAAAGACGTAGCCAGCCCTGGCGCACCTTTCCAGTGTCAGTGTCTAGAGCGACCGGGTTGAGATGGGTTTTGAACGAGTGAAAGACTGAGACCAGCCAGCGGACGGCTCTGGGGGCAGTCTTCTCGCAAACGATGGGGACTGTTGGGACCTGGAATGACTTCCCTTTGTTGGGGCCATCCTTTGTTGTCCAGGTCCAGACCGGGGGGTGCGAGGCGAGATAGCGCAGGACGAATCTGGGGATGATCGGCGGTGAAAAGCGAGCTCTGAAGGTCCCCTTGGGGAAGGAGTGGAACCTCCTACCAACATCCGACAAGCGGATGGGGCAGGGCTCTGTTGACGAGCAACAGTGCTTGGTAGACACAACTTTCCCACGGGGGGATGATGGTGGTAAAGGATCAAGAGGCATTTTGTCGGCTTGTTATCTACAGTTCTACCGTACTGTGCTACTTCTAACAAGGGTAATGAGACCCGCATACCAAAAGTTGCGAAGTCACATGTAACTCCCAGTTCACACAGGTTCCGACAACCAAAATCGGTTTGGCCATAGCTAATGGAGATGCAACGACTTAGTAGGCCATACCTCATGGAGCCCCGGCTGCTGATGAACTGTTCATGTCTCTCAGGTATAGTAAGTGTTCTCCTTGAGCTTGTCATCGAGGAATGTGCACAGCTGTAACTAAGCGGTGATCTTACTCCATTATGATCAACATTGACTCAATCTAACTTGATGGTGCTGTTCGTGGAAGTAGCCCCTTCGCCTAGAAATTGCAGTAGAAAATGCGAGCGTTCTAGCCCGTGCTAAGGTGAGGGCGGGACCAATTCCAAAAAAAACATTGACATTATGCATCGTCCACAGCACCATAACGGTAGTGGAGAATAAAACTGACATACCACCGTTAACCAGGAGTCCAAGATTGGATGGAATTTTCGACTTGGACTCGTCAAAAAAAACGGCACAATGGAAAAGCCACGCCTGCACTTGCTTATCCTCACGCAGAATGAATATGCCCTCTCCTGCAGGGATTTATTTCGTGTAGACGACGCGGTGGGATTAGACACGAATTTGGAAGTATACTCTAAATTTTACCCCACATATACTGTACTTGTGAGATCACGGCAGCCCTGCGGAAATGATAAAGGAAAACCCTGCGGTCATTGAAGTTGCAGATGAAAGTATAGAGGAAGCATTTACGCACATGATATATGATACCTCGCGAAAAGAGTTGGACTGCACTACAATAAGTGCTGAGCATTGAATATTGAATACTCTAAAGACTTGCACTTGCAGTTAGTATCAGCTGACCAATCCTTTCCTACGCGACATAATGTCCGCAACGTTGTAGGCCCAAGGCTTCTCAACGCACCTCTTCTGTGCGATCTGACTATACGGTTCGTGCCAGGGAGTCTGCCCTGATACGAGACTCAATAATAATCCAGTGATGGATGAACTCACGCAGGCACGAGCAGCACTGGCAGCCCTTGAGAGACGTGAGCAAGAGCTCCTCGATGAGCTTTGCAATGTCCGGGATGCCGCTCGATCGCAAAGGTCCAGAGTCAGAGAACTCGTCGCACAAATGCAAATAGGTCCTATCAATCGTCTTCCGACTGAGTTACTCTTGCGAGCATTCCAGTTTCACCTCGAGGCAGCTCCCGACACATGTGATGTGTATCGCCACGGCAAGAGGTTTCTGGCAAGCGTGTCACGTCGTTGGAGGGATGTGATTCTGCATTCTCCGAGTCTTTGGACTACGATCAAGGTGACTTCATATTGCAGCGAAGCACGCGCAAAAACCTATGTGTCTAGAAGTTCACAATCTCTCCTCAACATCCATTTTTACTCTTCTGGCCACGATCAAGGAACTTTCACTGCAATCCTCAATGTCCTAGCTGCTTGCGCTCATCGCTGGTGCAGTTTAATCATCCGAAATGATATCAGCAGTCTTCACAAGTATCTCATACTGGAAAAGCTGAATCATTTGTCTTTCCCTTCACTGAAACGAGTTTCGTTCTGGGGATTCCCTGGCTCATTTCTGGGGCAAGCAGAACTCTCGCAACTGATATTCCTCCATCCTGAAAGCTCGCCTCATTTGGAGCACCTACATCTTCCTGCACGTGTTGGACAACTGGTGCCTTCCCACATCCGTTCTGGCCTCTCCACACTCTCCCTTTCGTTTCATGTCTCCCATCCCATCCGACACCCATCACTTTTCGAGTCACCTTCTTTCCAGGGGCTGACCTCCCTCCATGTTACTGACTACTCTGCCAATGTCATCTGCGACCTGCTCCCGAACAGTATTCAGCTACCTCTACTCGAGAAATTCGTGTGCGGACTTCAATATGGGAAGGCGCTGATACATGCTCTTGTCGCTCCCAAACTCAAACACTTTGAATATTGTCCATCTTCGCACCATGAGTTGGCGAGTGCACTTTTTGCAGGCCTCAATTCCAGGTTCAACAACGTTGATTACCTTCGTCTCTCTGAATTCACTACAGAGAATCTATCTGAAACTGTTTGTTTGGCATTCCCAAACGTCTGTCATCTGGAGCTCGTTCCAGCCAAGAATTCAGTTCGTTCTCACCGAGTAGCACTTCCGAGTGCTGTCCCTCTCTGGAACAATCTGAAAAGCCTGACCCTGCAAGGACTACGGGACACTGACTTTAAATTTCTTAGTAGTCTGGCCTCCTGGTTCGAGCTGCGACTAAATGGTCAACCGAAATTGCGGGTCAAAATTGTTTCCTATCAGTCTACAATTTCGTCACTGTTTCGGAGACTACATAAGCACTGTCACCTGGAGCTGTCGGACGATTTTTGTACCATTGACAAGGTGCTGTGTCAAAGTCAGGCTTGGGTACGTACCTATTCTGCTCGGTCTTCCGCAAGGCTCACGTAATGTAGGAAGTATTAAGACTGCCTTTCCGTGTCACCGATAAATTCAGTGCTACTACTTTTGTAACAGGGTATGGTCGAAGCCGTAATTGTTGCTGTGGAGCCCATGCATTGACGACAGACTATGATTCATAGTGAGTGTTTACATTACATGTACACCAATGAGCAGTTTGCCCGCGATGGTGAACTAAACGAGTGTCGGTAGTCGTCTTGTTGCTTACAGTTCTACTGTACGATTTACGACCTACGCGCATGACAATATTCTATTCGTTCTACCGATCCTAATGTACCAGGTGGGAGACTTAGCAAGGTACTCAAAGGGACGTCGGACTGACAGCAGACTGGTGGTGAATGTCGACTTTATCAAAGAACGTTGCGGCGATGTGCTCTCGAGTTGAAATGCCAACCAACTTACCCACTGATCCACCACAAGAACCGCAGCCATGAGCCAGCAGACAATGTGATCCAGGAGCGCATTACAGTCCGCGTCACCTGCTGGCTCTGGTTCTGGAAGGAATTCGACGTACGCCATGGAGGGATTCCTGGTAAGGGTTTTTTTTTTGGCCTTGTCCCCGCTGTCTTTGTTTCTTCGCTGTGGTCTCTGTCGTACGATGGTTTGTGTGCTTCATGTATTCGAGGGATCTCTAGGAGATGTGATATACCCGTATCATTGGAACTTTCTTGTCATATCAGTAGAGGGTATGTTGAATTATAGACTCCCTTGCAAGCGATAGTTACATCAGCAAAACCGCCCAAACCTAGCAAGACCTAGCAGAGCCCAGCAGGATCCGGCGCTCCTAGCATGGCCTAACTAGGCCTCGCAAAAGCTGACACATCTCTGCTAGGCCTAGCTAGACCTCGCAAGGTGGCGCGTTGAACTCGCTGGCCATTACTAGTGTTGGAGATTGAATCACCCCAGTGTGATACCCTAATTTGGTGCGAGTTTCCTGTGATTACATAAGCACTTAGAGCGCACATAGTACTACACTTTTGGTACTATTCCCTCAGTAGTTGAGTCACTACTGAGGGTAAGCCTACATATTCTTTATATTAGACTACTTACTGATACCTTGTACACTGGGGGCATTATCTAATGGTTGAGGTCTGAACATAGTAAAATCATTAAATTAAGCAGATACTATTTTCATGACATGTTCTTGAATAAAACATTGGTCCTGAATGGATAATGTGATCTGATCTAATGTTCTGGAACTGGAAATGTAATAGTGTCACTTTCAATGCTCTTCATAGAAACATGCAAAATATTTACCTTTATGATTAAAGGGTAAATCATTGAAAAAATATTCTCACTGTTTTGTCAGGTGATCTAACCATGATTTCAAAAAATACATTTAAAAGTTTGTACCTTCAGAACATAGGATGTTACCCAAGTCAAAACATTATGCAGAAAATTTTATATTTCTACCCTCATTTTTCCAAACAACCAATTCTGTCAATGGTGGAATGGCTGATTGCCCAATAGGAAATGGGTGATTGGTCCAATTGGAGAATGGGTAATTGGTCCAAGTGGAGAATGGGCCATTGCCAGATATGTCCAATGGACAAATGGCACAATTTGCCACACTAGTACAGACAAAAAAAAAACCCTAACCATTGGTCGTAACAGACCCAGGTCGACGGATGGTGTTGAGCAGACAGACGTTGCGACACATGATGTTCTATGCACACGTTCACCGGGTTGAGCATAATCGAGTCAGTACCGTGCCGAGCGATCTTGACAATATCTCGCCATTCAGTCACAGCTCCGAGTCCTTTGCAACAAGAGTGAGAGGGAGTCACCACGGTTGATCGTACATACCCGTGTTAGCACATGCCAGGTTCTTTTTCTACGGGTCCCACGACATTATATCGGACGACGTCACACACGACAGCGCCAAAGGGATGAGTTGTGCGCCGGTATGCAGTGCAGCTCCACCGGATTCGTACCTATGAATGGAAAGTCAAATGCACGGGTATCCAGAGACCTACCCAACTTATTAATATGGGATCGCCCATCACAGACAACGGAAAATGGTGGCTGGCATAGATGAGTGCGGACCGCAAGCTGATTTGTCATCGATCCACTTGCAACGAGGGCAGCCTCCTTTCTGGTCAACTGAGGGGTGTGCATCTCTGGGGCCTGCATTGATGGGTCATGCCAGGACGGCGTCGCCGATCGATGCCCTGGTGGCATACTCATACATTTCCTTGGTAGGAACTTGAGATGTTTATTACTGATTTTGCGCACAGTAACCAAGGAATACATGCCTGTAATCGTATCCGCTGCGCAGCACCCCGGGATCAGCAGAGACACTGACGAACAGAGATGACTCACTCGCAAAACACCTCGAGACCGCCCCTAACTGCCTGGCATTATCCGAGTCATGCGTGGGTGACACGACGTCGACCTTGACCTGGTCGATTATGGACATGAATGATTGGTCATCATCAACAGACATTTTACAGGGTAAAAAGGAGAGAAAGAACGTCAGTCGCAGTTACCTACATATCTCACTGGCAGCCGAAGTGCCCCGACACATCTGACATGCCTGGAGAACACCCTGGATGGGTTGATCTTTCCTCAGAGCGATATCGTGGATATTCCAAATTCGTGCACGAAAACAATATTCTGGTGCATCTTGACGGTGCACAATTGTGGCATGCCACCGCAACGACAAATATCGCTATGTCGGAGCTGTGTGCGCCATTCAACTCCGTCAGTTTATGTTTTAGCAAGGGACTCGGTGCTCCCATGGGGTACCTGCCTGGCTGGGTCAAAAGCGTTCATTCAGAAAGAATATGTTCGGCGGTGAGAGGATGCTCGTACATGAGGGTGTTCATGGCTGGGAATTTGTATGTAGGCGTCGTCGGCGACAAAGCATGTAATAGGGAAGTTGGTCAGTGACATCAGATTGCATTGTGGGTCCCACAACGACCAGGATGACGCATGATAAGATTGTCACAGAGGCCACCTGCAATCTTGGCCAGCGTATTGGCTGAACAGGATGCTACAAGGACGATATCCGCTCATCTCCAAAGCTCGATATGAAGGATCGGCTCTCTGGTCTTGCACGAATCCTGATGAGAGAAGCAGGTGGTTAGGTGTGAAACAGGAAGGCCATGAATGGAGGACGAGCCTACCGACCACTCACCGTCGTCCATCCATACTTTCGATCCAGCCTCTTCGACGTCTATCCTAAGTAGTGTTGCGCTTATGTCGGGGTTGCACTTATGTCGGGGTTGCACTTATGTCGGAGTTGCGCTCGTCTCAGAGTTGCACTTGTGTCAGAGTTGCACTTGTGTCAGAGTTGTGCTTGTGTCAGTCAGAATCGTCCAAGTCCCTATGCTGGAGTTATTCCTATGTGCTGCCAGTAGCAATTTGTGGTGGATCCGCTACATAATGGTCAGGTTTGTGTGAGGAATCGAGCCTCAAATCCGGTCAGATTACAAGATGTAGGAGTCATGCTAGTAGTAGCGTTGTCACAACGCCGAGAGACTCTGCTACGAGAACGAGAGTAATTGACGTTACACAGAACTGTAGCGTCAACATCTCCAAAGCGATCGGCGGTAAGTGGACATGTCATTTGGAGACTAACGGTTTTCGGCGCCGCTTCGAGCTGTTTGAGTCGGTGAGGTCGTCGTCCCTGGCGGTATTGGGACGAGCGCCTGCGCTGCGCTATTGCGATACCTGTAATGAACCCGTCCATGCAAATGAAAGTACCGACATCCCTTAAGAGATGCACCTGCGACGAAGTAATAAATGAACTGGAGAGCACAAAGGATCCGCAGTTCATGAGCATGCAACTTGGCAACGCACTGGCATCCAGAGATCTGCAAAACGAGGTAGAACGCATTCTGACCTGCTTCAAAGAAGTTCGTATTATCAGTGCTCCGATATGATACAAACCCACGGTACCTTGATTATAGACACAGTATTGACGTTAGGGCTGCACTTGTGTTGGAGTTGTCCCTCAGTCGGAATTATCTTTGCGGCGGAGTTATGTGTGTGTACCCGACTATCCGCCAAGTTCAGATCCTGCCGCCGAAGGGCAGGTGTGTAAGGATAACCTTTCTGAGAATCGTATGGCATACTTCGGCCCTTGGGCATCTGGGTCAAAGGTGCTCTCGGGTTCGAAAGTTCGAATAAAATCACAGTCGATACAGCAGAGGGGGGACGACTTTGTCAGATGTCAGCTGAACGCGGATGTACGTGAGCTGTCCACGCGGCGTGGGGCCTCGGGGAAGAGACAAAGAGTGCGAGTCGAAAGTGAACTGCCGAGGGAACATCAGAGGCCGGGACTTGGAGGTGACCCCTCCAACACGAAAGTGAGCCATGAGATTAGAAACGGACTCGTCATTCAGTAACGACGGTCGGGATCGAGTATGACGGGCCATGCTACTTGGATGCCCAGATTGGCGACATTAAGCCTGGAAAGAGGGTTAAGCCATTGTCAGCTGCACGAAGCCATACCGTAAGCCACGTCGAGATAGAGCCTACGAGAACGTAGTACCCACCTATTTCGATAGCATCCTCCTTGAGGGAGTCATACCCAAGTTTTCGGTGCTGCAGTCTGACTTCGTGTAAGAGAAGACTAACCCATGAGTCACCGCACACTGCACGACGATGCAAGACACACCTTCCGTTGTTTCCGATTTCAAGATGTCGACGGTCCTGCATAAGGCAGGCATATTCTTCGCCAAGCTTCCTTTGCAACCCCAGGCACATCAACCCGCAGGACCCCAGGAAGAAAGCTACCTTAGAATAGCTCGCCACCATCCAAAACTAACTCGACTGATGACTGAAAAGAGTGAAATTGTGAATGCATCGTCATGTGTCGAACGAAACGAGTCGAGAATAGAACTGATTCTCTGACCTCCAAATGCCGTTTTCGAATCCAACCATCTTCGAGAAATGCATGGAAACGCCTGTTGCACCGCAAGTCAATGCGCTGCTTCCAGTATCTCGGACATGTCCTGTTCCTGGATAAGTCGTAGGTCCATTCCAAATCTGTTCTTTCAGGTGAACAATGTTGTACGGAATCACTAAAGAGGGAAATGTTAGCGACACACCGCCGTCTGCTGATACATACCTCGTTCAGAATACACAAGGTTCATGGCGAAACACAACGTCAGAGATGATCTTGTAAGCGTTCGTCGTAAGGCGGTGGGCCTTGCTAAAATGCCAACACATACTCATTCTCCGATCTGAGGGAGGGCTTTGCCGCGTCCTGTCCCTGTGACCATTGTTAGTTATATTACAGAAAAAGGAACGAGTCGTCCAGCTCACCAACAAGTCGGAAGCATTCTGCGAATGTATCAGGGTTGCCGAGACCGAATGAAAGAGTATGTTTTGAAGATACACGAGTCAGGTCGGGGTAGTGCCAGACATGTCCGAAGCCAGTATTGGTACCGTATACAGGGACAGTTCACAGGCTCGATGCATGCAGCTCGTCTTGCCGTGATGCGATGATCTACCGGTCGTTACTCTGTTCTCCAGGTGCGCACTGCGCCTGATCCATTCATAGAGGGTGCGATGGAATTCATTCCCCACACTGGGCACACTATATCACCCCAAGCTCGTGTTGTTTCCGTCCTCGCCATGTCCGGCGATAAGCACGGTAGTCTGGATGACGAAACCCATGGGAGGAGTTGGCACGACATAATATAAGATCAAAGTGTGCACATACCGAGAACGATGCGAGCGTTCCACCGTCAAAACCGGGCCTACTGGAGATGTAGTCTTGTATCACGGGCCCACGGTCATCAGCACCGTCTTGACTTCCGACGCCTGGAGGGCTGCTCGTTTGGCTAGCACATTCCTTGATAACGAAATGCAACCCTGAACCATGATTACTTGACTGCCACTTGCCCACGCCCAGAGAAGTGAAGAGGTATGGAATGCGTATTACCTAGAACAGCTTGACGAAGCGGAGGAACTCCTGGTGCCATAATACCAAGGTCAGGGGAGCGTCAAAGTTGAACTTGTTTATTGTAGAAATCGTCGCCGGCTGGTGGACAACGGTCTCACCGGATTCTCCTCACTAACCACTCCAAAACTTTATCATCTAGCGCTTCCGTAATCCACAAGCTGAAGACCACAACGCGTTGGCGGGTGAATAGGAGGACTCGAGAAGTTATGCAGGCTGGAGAACGAATGATATTGACGTGCAGCGCCCGCTTAGATCAGGCGTCAATATAGACAAAACAAGTACATAGTGCGGACGACGTGGGCAGACACGGTGTACGAAGGTAAATCAAAATAATTGGAGCATATTGTTGTGGGTATCAGTAGTTACTAGCTATTAGCTAGGAAAATTTGTAACGAAATCCTCTAACGTACGGTAGTAATGGGCTCGACCTGCAGGTCAAGTCCTGGGGGTCGGCACCGTGCCTGCATCAGCGGGTAACAAGCTGCCAAAACGTATGAGTGGTTAATCCTTGTCAATTATTGAAAATCCGTACTTCTCTATCTCGTTAGCCAGCGCTTCCACGGCTATCTCCGCGCATTTGTCGACGTAGTCGATAGCGCGTCGTCCAAACATTTCCTGTATATACAAGAGCATGACCATAGATTACAATGGCTAAAATGAAAATACGTACCAGTCTCTCCTGCGAGATAATCTCATCGGCCTCCAGAGCCCGAAGACTATCAGGAACGTCAGTAGGCCCAGGGATCATGGTGATGCACAAAAATGCTCACATTTTCTTTTGCTCTTCTTCTACGACCTTCACCAGTTCCAAGCAATCTTGAATGAATCTAGTCTTGACTGCGAAACCCACAGTCACCTACGTCAGGGTTCAGTATGGAAGGCAAAAAGACACATGATATATGCGGAGTACCGGAGGTACACCATCTCGTATGGCCTTTCCAATGTCGGGATAGATAAAATCGTTCTGTAAACGGTGGTCAACAGGCATTTCAAAGGGTACGTGTTACGTCCTCACTGCACTTGCCAGGGGGTTGCCTTCCGCCGCGTGAACGTGAGGAGCGGGAACAACGCCACAAGCACCCACAGCGTTATGCAGACGAACCGGAGTCCTCGGAGTAGACGGTGGAGATGAAAGGTCTAACAATGTTTGGTTGGGACCACGAGAGCGCAGGTTGTATGGCGCATAATGCCTGACACCTTTGCGAGCCATACCGCGGGTCATTGGAGGCATTGTACAGAGATGGAGGGAAGTAGAGTGAGGGTGCAGGCGTGAGCGGGGAGAGGGTCTATTTAAATCAGCGACCGGAAGCACAAAGCAGGCTCACCTTTGTTCGTTGCACAGAAAGAAGCCTTTGTGCAGGTGAGGCTAGACAGTTAGCCTACCACTACCACTATATGCATTGATATCGCACATTCCCACTAGAATAGAGGGTCGCTAAAGATGTAGATAGCTTACATCCGAACAAATGAGAGAATGCTACCGTGAAGCTTGGGAGTGAAGAGGTGCTTACCGCGATCCTCCAATGCCTGGAATTTTAGAACCTAACGCGCCACTGGGTGGCACATGTGAGTTTTCGGTAATGCTTGGGCATGGCAGACTTGCAATAGCAGAAGCCTTTGTCTTTATGGGTTGTCGAACTTCGCTGCTAGCCACGCTAACGTTCTTCCTAGCTTTTCTCCCAGGGATATTTCAGACCCAATGATAGAGCCTACCCATCCAGTCATATTCAGAGTTTTTTCACCTCCACCAGGTGGCTTGGAGTTGGAATGTGACGTGAGTCTTCTTCTATCCTAATTTATGACAATCCCAACCAACTTACGGCTGCAGAATGTCCCAGTACGCCACCAAATGTTCAGACGCCTTGTTCAAGATGCTCGAGAAAGGTAAACTAAGCCTGCACTCCAATCTCCTTAATGTATGTCATCATCTGATACAGGCGAAAAATAGTGATGTCAGGGGCGAGGAACACGATACAAATCCGTCGTGTAACACGTCTGTTGTGATGATAGGTGTGCCACTGTATGCCTCTTCCCAGTCTAACTCAAGTGTTCGTGTAACTTATTGACTGGTCTGCTAGGACAGATGCTAGCAAGATGCATACGAGTAACTCAGTCATTAGAGCACTCCCCGTCGAGGTTTATCCTACCATGCCACGAAGCAAAATGTAAGTTCAAATATTCGTTATTTTTATTTGGGCACTGAGGTCTCGCTCGGTGTGGACAGTCTCAACCCTGAGCCAAACCCAGGACATGTTTTACCTGGCACACCGCTGCCACTACCTGCCCCTGCTGACCGGTTTTGTACCCGCTACGTCTAAAGTAAAACACCTACCACATGACCATCCCTCTAACTCGATGCGCGTATGCGCTGCGAAGGAATTTTGCAAGCATCAGAAGGCGATCCGTAGCCACGATGATTGTATCTCGTGGTTCTCCAGTGCGGATTCAGAGCCCATGGGGACTCCGTCGTCCTCTCCCAACTGTTATAGCCACGCATTGCAGGATGGTGATTTATTCATACACTCTCACAACCATGGATGTCAAGCTTGGATGTGGGGAGAATCCGGTTGGACGCCAGTTCAGGAAGGTCAGTCACATCCCTACATCACGGGTTACTATCTTTCAATAGCTGGGAGCGGGGAGCCTAGCTGGGTAACCGGAAAGACAATGGCGACGTATCGTGCGAAGAACAGGAAGTGTCGTCCATAGAGTAGCTGTGTATATAGCTGAGCCTGTATCCAACGAGCGGGAACTACGACCTAACAGGCCCATTAATTTATTACATTGGGCGCTGGTCACATCCATAAGAAAATAGATGATTGAGATCTACGACGCGCATTGGTGTTAAAGGTTTCGATGTGCCACCCAAGCTCACCGGAGCGAATTCGTTCCAGAGGGTCACCTTTCCGTGTGGAGATCGGCACATGTCCAAAGTTCGTATCAGCTTTACAAATCAAGACGGGTCCCCTTGTTCCTGTACTGACAAGAAGGTTTTATCATAAACCAACAGTGATCGGGGACTCAGCCCTCACCTGACGTCGGAGATCGTCGCTCGCCCTTACACTTCATCTTTTCTCCAGTCTGCTTCCTCTCTTCACCACTATGCTTCAGGTTCTCGCTGGCGCCACCCATCGGTCATTCATAGCCTTTCGCCCAAGCGGGGGGCCTTCGGCTTGCTCCGCTTTCAGCCTCCGACATGTCTGCTCATTGATTGAGGAATAGCAGGACTTAGATGTACCGGCTCTATTTTTTGTGCTAAGTAAAAGCCAACTGTAAAACAGTAGGGAGCCGTACCAGAAAAAATTCCGTGTAGCTGAGGTGACTCGGGCGGGCTAAGACATACCGTTGTCGGTAGGCGGGTCATTGTCCTCTTCAAATCTCGGCGAAAATATTGCTGGCTTGTGCAGATAGTCGAACTCAACTAATAATCGTTTCGTCTGCTCACGTAGGTATGCACACAGTTGAGCGTCAGGTCACATGAGAGATGAAGTACTCTTCGCCGACGAGTCGGCATATCTGGATCTGCGAAGATGATTCAAGGTCAGTATAGATGGAAATCCGAGATAAGCATGCCTTGGGATCGATGACTTGATGAGGTCCACTAGCTCGTCGTGTCTCTTGTGTGGGGGCCGTCATTCTGTCAATACACCCGTGGATAATGAGCCACTCGCAGACTGTCAGCGTCATGCCATGCGCTCTAGACGCTGTTGGATCCTCACCCGTGTTGAAGTAGCAATAACGCTTCACCCGATCGAGGAGCGTTCCATGGGGAAGCGATTCATGGGGAGACAATAAATCGTGAGCAACAAGTCGCTCATGCTACAAGCTGAAGTCAATTCGTATGCAGAGAAGAAAAGACTGGTTTAATACCATGTAGGAGTCCCTCCAGGATGACGAGTCCGGTGCAGATGTTTGTCTTCCTGGTTTCGATCACACCGCAGTTGCCGAGCCGTTTCCCAGGACGAGAGTCATCCTGTGTGGATCGGCAGGGTCATCTGAACTGAACTAGCTGGTGGCATTTACAGGGGCGAAGAAGATAGGTAGTGGTCTCACATTCCATCAATAGGAGTCCAAGGAAGCATCGATACCTATGGAGGTTGTGGTAAGGAAATTTAACGTCAGTAGCATCTGGTCCATACATTCGACCTGTTGCATTGCGTCCGGCTTGGAAATGGGCGATACGCTTTCCGCAGTCGTACTTTCTTGGTTGCGTCAGTGGCGAAGATCACTGTAGATGACTGCTGGATGAATGTGTGTAAGTAGTCGAGCAGTTGGATGGCAGGCTTTCGTCGCACACATAAGCAGTGCTAGTCAGCGAGAAGACTAGCTGCCTATCATCGAATGTGCTCACCACTTGCTGGATCTTTTCTTGGCTCCCGCTTGTATTGATTAGGGTGCTTCGAGAAGCTAAAAAAATCCCTGTGAAGGACCAAACCGCTGTCGGTGCCACTTAAAAACCGTTTTCGGCGTGTGCAGCATACGGCGAGAGCACGACGGAACAAATGAGAACGATGACGAAGTCCTGAGCTTCACGCAGAACCAAACACAAGTCGCAGCAGATGTGCAGATGTCATTACATTATTGCACTAACGACTACAGCAGCATGTCTTCCTGTATTTTTCCTTCCTCTTCACCATAGTAGTTAGTCAAGGCTTCCGTATCGAAAACATCTTCAAAATGAATATCCTAGGTAATGGAATTAGACACTCTAAGCATGGATCGAGAACACACTGATCTGAAATTAAAATACCTTAAAGATTGGAAGCACATGAACCACCTCCACCGGCAACTGATCACTGAAGCGACTGAAATGAGTTCTTGCGAACTGTGTGATAATATCATCCACTGCAACCACTTCGGCAGGATAAAATTTGTCATAGTATAGCCCTCCTACCGCTGCAAATCCAAATCTGCGGTATGGATCATATTGGCAGTGACCGGATTTCAGTGGCATATGACGCTCGATGATAGCAAAAGGGCGCCAATCGTCGCCGCTGCGATCTAGTTGCCTTTGATCACAAAAGAGAGCTAGGATGCGTGCCGGTTCACATCCATCATTATGAGTGGAATTCCTACTACTCCGTACGATGATATTAGCATCACCGGGAGAGCGTAAGTTCGCCTGGTAACACATGCCTGCCCGCCGCACCTTCGTGCAGAAAATGATATCTAGGTAGGTTAATGTGGTTGTGCCGAGCAAGGAAGAAATGCGTCTCACCTGCCGTATTCTGCGTTTGAATGTAACGCATAGCAAGAACTGTGTGATCTTTATCTTGTCCTGCTTGCCGGCCCCTCGCTAAGGGATGCCGTGTGTAGACACGGGTCTTCGACGATGACCCAAATGACAGGATATCATTAATGCGTGTTCCCCGAATGTCAGAGTAAAACGCCTGCAGAAATGCAGGCAATAGGTCCTTGAATGCTTGCAATCTGCCGCTGAACATGTAAGCGGTGAGGTTCGCAGCCCTGCATGCATCATTCATGAACGTGAGCTCCAGTTCACCTAGGATAGTATAAGTAGGTGCCATCATCAGCTGCTGAGTTCATACATACCAAACTTGTTATTAGTTTTAACGTTCTGAAGCATGTAGTTATAGCGCTCAAAGGCCCATGTCCTCCAACTGTGCACGGGACCGAACGCCAAGAGCAGGTCGCCCATGTGAAGTGCTAGATGGTGAGTCGGTTGGACTTTAGCTTCCTTGTATAAGTGCACCAGCCCACGGAGGTATTCCAGCATGTGAAACATGTACTCCTCAGCAGCGGACTTCGAAGTGGTGTGCATATTTGCCCAATGAATTGCGGTAACAAGGTGAATATAGTTCACAAGCATTTTTCCTTTCCGGCCTGTATCGAATCCCCAAAGCCGGATGAGTGTGACGACGAGATGAATAGTTCCTACGGAACGCCACTGGTCAGCACTAAGGGAGCGGTTTGCTAAGCCGAAATTTGCTGGGGCCGGAGAGATAAAGGTCGGAAGAATCAATTTCTGTTGATCGTCCCAAACCTCGCGCAAAATCTGGTCCCCAAGAACAACAGACTTGCGTGCATGTCGCTTCGACTTGTTTTGGACACGATCTGTGGTGGCTGGGAGAGGCTTCGTCCAGTGGGGATTTGACTCAATGTTTGCAGTACGCTAAAGACGGCAGTCAGTCCAGCCCCAATTCCTCACAGTGGCTGTACACTTACCCACTGACCCAAGGCGGTCAACAACGTAGACTTATTGGGTAGTTTTCCTGGCTTATCACAATCGACACATATCTGCAGCTCTTTGCACAATGCAAATAGGGTCGCTGATCGAATATTATTTCCTAAGGCATGAGTCGATTTTGCAGACTGTAGTCGCTTCCTAGCGTACTCGAGCTCCTCAGTACTTGGTGGACCATTCCTGTTGCGACGGTCCCCCTTCCCCACAATGCACATGACAGTTGGGCCATTAGTACCCATAGATGCGGCTGAGCCAGCCAAAGAAGCTACGTTGGTGCTACCACTGGTGTCAGTTAGGAGCGACGTATTTCTAGAAACAGTGGCCTAAATAACATGGGTCAATATGTAATTGGGTGGAGTTAGTCGAAGCCTACTGCATCTGAAGGGGTATCCGATGACTCGGACATTTCACTTTCGTCCCTCGAATCCCTAAGAGTCTTGAGAGTATTATCTACTTCACGCCTTGCAGCCCCAGAATCTCGATACTGAGACAGTGAGTAACAGACAACCAAGAACAAGGATAATCAAATACCCAAGCTAGGAGTGTGCGCGATAGCATAATAGGAGACCCAGCACGCCTCAGATCAAACAGCTCACATAGATACCAAAGAACTTGCCGCCCCAATAAGGTGAGTTTCTGTTCAGCAGCACTACTCGATGACGATCTGTTAGCCACCTGTAGGTGCTCCTAGGGCATCAATTAAAGTGTCATTCGATGGGCGGTCGGGGGGCTGAAAGCCAGGGGCATAATGTCCATCACCACTGACGGCATCAACATTAACGCCCCAGATTCGTCGAATATGTTCCGGGATGACACGGAGAAAGAACGCATGCATGCTGTCGACAACAGTAAATTGCACAGGGTCCCAGTAAGGTAAGCGAAGAAGTTCACTAAAGCGAACCCCATATTTCTTAGTAATTCCCTGCCTTTCGGTGATCGTCCGGGCATCCTTCCACGCATTGGCATGGAGACGGTGGTCTTCGCCAGTCCTGAGAGGCCACGTCTCTAGATCAAAATTTTCGATCTCATCTGCAGGGAGATAGCACAGAGAGCAAAATAGGGTTGCACTATGAGCTGCAAATCCGCCTGTTTGACGTGCAGCAAGGATGTCGGAGACGAGAGGGATAAGTACCGCCTGGACATGACAGCCAGATGGATGATTCTCAGTCCGGGACAGATGAATCCCAGGATTCCAGAACTCCAGGAGGTCATCCACAAGGGGTCGAAGGAGGTGGTTAATTTCATCTTCCGATGGTTTGTGAGGACCAGGAATGACCCCAACAAGATATATGTTCTCCCGCTTGAAGCGTTCCTCGATAGGTAGTGACAAGCATGCCATATAAATAGCTGTCACAGAAGCAGGACCACCTCCAGCCTTCTTACCGAAAGCGTTGAACCCATCCACACCGAGAGAAAAAACGAGCCGGAGGGCACCATTTGTGCAGCTCATAAACGGTCTTCCATCTGGTCCAACGAGCGACTGCAAAACTCGGGCTTCGTGAATGTCCCTGATTTCATCGTGTGGGGAAGAAAGACTATTGCTATTTGTTTCTTCTATCAGTCGTTCAATATTCGGTCTTGACAGTAAGCGGGCAACCCAGTCTTTCATCCCTTGGTGAAGGTATGTCCGTATGGGCCGTCGGAATTCTTGCCCTCTAATGTCCTTTGTTCTAAACAAGGCTGACCCACAAGGCGACTCGTCTCGGGCCTTGCAATTACTGCACTTATCAGGCACTTCGGAAGAATCTGGATATAATGCGAAGCAGGAGGGGCAGCAAATGTATGAGCGAAGGTGGGGGTCAAGATCAAAGTGTCGTAGGAGGGTTCGGTAATCTCTGGGGAACGTGTTGAGATCAGGTGCTTGGTCGGGGGTGGAATAGCTTTGGGAGGTCCAGGAAATGATGAACTTGAGTGTGATGAGGACAAATGTGGCCTGCTTGCGGGAAATACCACAAAGAAGCGAGAGCACCAAGACCAGGAACATTGCCGCCACTACTGCGGGGTGCATGTGCTCTCCGATAGGCCTGAAGTATGGCTCTACAACAAATGACAAACAACAAAAGAAGTAAGTTAAATGGGTAAGCTCGCTCGAGGTATGGATCCCACCAGTATTCACGACGTTACTTTGTGATCCAAACAGACCTCTCCCACTCCTAGCTAATTGAACTTGGCGGTTCCATTCCATTATCTTTACGACGTTTATTCTCTGAAGCTCCTTACAAATGCGACAAACGAGTTCCTTGTGGCGCTCCGATAGTGCATCAGGGACCTGCGTCTCGCGAAGAGCGGTAAGAGACTTATGGAGCTGATCCTCGTGGTGTAGAATGGCCTGATTGACCACAGATTTCCGATTCAAGGGAAGTGGTCCTGCATTAGATTCAGTGGGAATGGTGGATTGGTGGACGTCATACTCCAGAGACTCCCCGTGAGGAGATACCGAAAAGCACAAAGGCCCACCAGCAGTGAATGACAAAATTCGGTTGTTGATTAGTTTCGCAATATGGTTGATATCATGGGTAGCAGCCTCCAAAGCGGCAGTTTCCTGAGACAAGCTTTCAGATGCCTCCATGTGATTTTCGCAGACTTCCTTTTCACTGAAGAGAATAGATGATAACTCAACGACGCCTGTAGAGTGATGGATCGTCCCATCAGAACATAAGAGCACTCTGCCACGCAAAATTCGATACCTGAATTTCCATTGCAAGACCGCTCCTGATGCTCTTCTGACTGTGGGACAAGTATATCATCTTCAATTGATGACGAACAGTCGCGATCCAGCCTCTGATGGTGAAAGTAAAGGGCTCTGGACACCAATTTCCCAGAGAGACTTCGCCCATGCACCTCAGACCATGTCTGCTGCTGTCCACACTTGAGAACGCGGCAGGAGCAGAGGTACAACTTTTTTGCCATCCGTTGAGATTGCAATGGTTGCAACGCCTTGCAAAGCCCGCCGGTGAGTTGCCTGAAGCAGCTACTACGTCAGCAAAAGTGGCCAAACCTCGGAGGAACCCAGTGCCTCCAGCAACACCTAGCTAGCTCCTTGCAACGAATTAGATACACAGTTTGTGCAGACTTTAATTTACTGGACGTTTCATGTTCGTAAGGATATAGATTTAGAGTTATGTAGTTTGGATGTATCACGATGCCTGGATCATACTACACAAGCGGAGCAAAGACACTGCAAGACATAAAGTAATTTGACTCGCATGAATCTTTGACATCGTTTGTTAGGCGATTAATGTACTCGGTCTTGGTGATCAAGGCAGGTCTTTGGTACAATCAAGTGAACAAGACTGATGGGAAGTGCGTGCGAGAGTAGTGGATTCTGATCGCTAGCAACGTGTTTTGTAAGGAGACTGTGGATGTGGATCGCATCAGACGTATGAACGCGAAGACATGAGACCGATTGAATGCGCACGAGATATACTTCAACGGTGTGCCACGCAGGGTAGAGACGGGTGGTCTGCAGTGCGAAGGCCGAGTTCGTATTCGAGCTGTTCACCAGAAACGTTCTTTGTGACGAGGACGGACTGCTCATTCCGCATGCACCCTCTATTGTCAAAAAAGACCAGGTCAAAGCAAAGAGTTGTCCCACGCACGTATCAACATAAAATTATGGCTGGGCCTGTAACTCCGTCCGGCAGAGGGAGAAACGGAAAGAATAGGAATGAATGTGTGGAGGTGGGAGAGGCAGCACTCCCAGTAAAGACGCGCTCGGTATCTTTCCAGATATGGCAGCACTGACGGCAAGAGAGAGGCGTCGGTGGTAGTATAGAAGAAAGCCGATTTAGTCCTCCACATTCTTCGAGAGAAACAGTGGTGGGGGAGAAGATACGACAGTAGTACTTCTGTCGGTTTCGCTCTACAGTAGAGAAAACATCCATTTTCGCAACCGCATTTTGTGAAAGAAACAGGAAAAAAAAAAACATGTACATGACGCCTCCTGTATGGCTTTCTCGGAACACTGGGTCTCGAAAAGGTGCCGATACTCTTTTGGTACATATCCCGCAGGCGCTGTTGGACGTACTTCCCCGAACTGATGATCTCGTACTTGGACGGTCTGTCAGGGGATACGCAACTTGGCAAGGGCTGTAGGAGATATGTGAGCTGCATTCTGGGTCTCGCGGCAAGAATCGAAGGTCTACACACCCTCAACCTCGGCATGAGGATCCGTACCAATGAACAATGAGATAGAGTAACGATGGACACCACAGCTGTTGACGGCTCTATGCACGGTCGATCTGAATATGCCGTCTTGCATAGGGAACACACGAGGCTGGAATCGTCAGGATGTTCGGAATGGGAGCTTACTTGTCCATCGCGAGTGCAGGTGGCCGATACTAAGCGCAATCGATTGCATCATTTATGTAGATCCTATTAGATCTGACACGTACTCAATGACCAGCATCCCAGGAATCGGCGTGGCATTTATCCATTGCTTCTTCGAGTTTAAGATCCAAAGGGCCCAGATGCCAGGTTCTTGTCATAAGATGGTAAAACACTGGGTGTTATTTCAGTCCTGTAAGTGCAAAGCTGAATGCCTTAGTGGGAAACCCCACCTCGAAACTGTGTAGAAGCTAATCAAAGCATGATGGATGATATAGGTTGCGAGAACACTCACTCTGCGTAGGCACCAATTCCGATGATCCGATCGTCTGAGAGGGATGATACGGTCCACGCAAGATTGGAGAACACTTGAGCTGAAGACTCTGGATAAAAACCACGGGGTCATAACCATGAACAGCCTACCTTGTCATCGGAGTACGTTTCAGAGAGATCCAATGCGAGGGCAAAGAGGTGGTGGAGGAACTTTCCAACACTAAAAGTAACACGGCTTGATCACGGAAGGGATGAGATGTATGTAAACAGTATCCCATTATGAAACGCACTGATAATTGATGAAGGCTTCACAGAACCCAGCAGGTTCGGAGGGCCATAGGTTTTCGGTAGTTGTAGGCTTGTCATTTGCTTTCTGGGCATTGTCTTCTTGTGGTACCAGTTCTTCCCACCCGACACGAAACCTTCGTACAGATCGCCTCTATTGGTCAGGTCGATATTGGAATCCAGAAGTAGCTCGTATCCTCTGAAATGTGCACCTCGCCTATGCTAAAACACAATCCAAATGAGGCGAAGATCAGTGTGATGTGATGACGGTGGACCCCACCTTCATCTTCATTTTGACTGGGAGAGAAAGCTAAGTTTTCATTGCTGAAAGGGCCTTATCGATTGTCTCTTCGGATAAACCATGATTCTTAACTGTAGATGGCGTGTTGGAAAACGAACGGTATCGAGTGAGGAACCCACCGTAAAAAAAACCTGACATTCATGCGGGTACCCATTATCTGCTGAGCTAGCGCAACCCGTTCCTCATGTGTTGATGCATGTCCTATATCGCCCTTCGATCAATGAGTCCGGGTAGGTAAAAAGGGGGACGTAGAAGGAGACGACGCCATACTATCAAAAGTTCTACTCGCTGAGGTCGCAGCTTCTGCTAGAGACATCTCGACACTCACTCACGGGAGTACCTACGACTCACATCGGTATAAGTATTGCAACGACACATCTGATGAACAATGAATTGAACCTTGACGACGGGCGATGTAGGCTGGCAGCCTCGGCCACGTGAAGCACTATTCCCAATGAAATGAACATCCAATCCATCAAAAAGGTTCGGGCAGTGCGGACCACGTGAGAATTATATTAATTGGACCACCAGTGATTGGCTGCCCGGAAGACGTTTGAAGGTGACAAGGACGCTGGACCACGAACATCGGGATGGAGTGACAGTGGACATTGCTCCTGTTGTTCGCCCTATGCACCTGTCGACCTAAGTATGTTGTCTTCCAGAGGAAATAAGTGAGACAGGAGTCGGCACGTATGGTCGAAATGGCGACTCACTCGTCCATCGAGAAAGTAGGCCGCTGATGCTAAATACCATCGGTTTTGGAGGACCTGAATACCAGGTTCTTGCCATAGGATGGTAAAACACTTGGCACTTATAAACTTGGAGGCGCTAGCTCTTAGTGGGCACCGATTCCGATGATACCATCGCCTTTTGGACCTATTTGAGGATAACAGAGTCCCCGCATCATCAAGTAATGCTTGAGCTGAGGGTCTTGGGTGAGGACCACGAATGTATAAGTGGGAATGTCCGCATACCTTGTCATCGAAGTAACGATTCGGAAATATCCAACGCGAGGGCAAAGAGGCGGTGAAGGACCCTTCCAACGCCAAAAGCTGCGCGGCTTAACCACAAGCCGGCCTCTTTGCAAAGTACAACTTGGAATGGGCGATTCGTGTAACCATAGTGGGTTTCAAACTCGGCCCAGAACGTCAGGTCATTCTACTTCATGTTGTGAGCCTCCTCCAACTGAATGAAGCAGTTGAAAAATGCTTCCGGTATGTACTGGCTGGCAGGCCGGCCAGGGCACGGTGGAAGAACTGTCATTCCAATCGGTCGAGATATTCCGGCAATGACAGGGTAACGATATTGCGCACTTTGAACTCCGGCAGTAGGGTAGGAAGACGACAATCCTTTGAGGTCCTCTGCAAAAGTTTTCGACTATCTGCGGAACCTGATTGGCCCGCGCTTCTTTGATGAGGGAGACTATGCAACTCCCGAAGGCGACGCCATCAGCTTTGGCCTCGACAACAACGTTGAAGTGAGGATGTGTATCGAATCCAAAGCCCACAGCAAAGGGCATGGAGATGTATTTGTGGATACGAGCGATGATATCAGGAAGTTCGCCGTTGATGGTTCCATTAATGGACGACCCAGTAGTTCCCACCTGATACGAGGGGCGTGTGTATCGCAATAAAATCTATGTTATATAAAGGGACAACTTACGTGTGAGGTAAGGTAGAAGGAGTTCGCGATGGAGGTCAAGGAAGCCTGCGCGGGGATGTCGACGGACCACGAAAGGGACATAAGAGAGGGTATAGACCCGTCGATGAGTTTTCTGTGGCCCAAAGAGTAGATGGCAAGTGCTCACCCACCGTTCATGCATTTCTCGCGAAATCCCGAAGCTTCCTCGGGCAGGAGGTCCACCATAGTGTACCCATTAACACCAACCTCGCGAGCATCCAGCACGGCTCCGTCTTCTCCGTACACAAGGATAGGGTCGTAGTAACCCGCACAAGCTAACGAGCAGGAACAGCCTCTCGGTGTCGCACACTAGACTCGCCCATCAGAGGCGCCGGGACAGTGAGACCCTTGCTTGAAGGCTTTTTGACTTGCCTGAGAATTATTGCATAGTTGACTCCATTCTGCAGAGCAACCCAACGTATTCCCCTTAGACTATGAAGGAGGTATAGAGCGGACGTACTCACAAGATTAGTTTCTTGAATAGCAAGACCGTCCGCGATAGGATCTGAAATGAGATGCCAACTTCGATAATATCAGCTCTTCCAGCCTGTATTGCTGGGACGGTGTCGTCCTTCCTGGGATAACCTGCGGTGATGAATGTAACTAGAGCGTGGCTTCCCTATAGATCGTCGGGGCCATGGGAAGCAGGCCAGACTGACCTCGAGTTCAAAGTGAGTCGCGTCGACGCTGTGGAAGATGGCTGCTGATGCGCTGACGGATGCAAAAGAGAAACAAGTCTTCTGTTGCTTTCAGATAAGCGAACTGAGTCGTTCGCGGAGACTCGCCAGGTGGGCATGAGGATCGCCAGCTACCTCGAACAGTGCCAGCGTCTTGAAAATCCCTCCTGAGCCCTGAACACCCTAGCGTTGCCAATCCTTCGTTGTCAACACCGACAAGGTCAAGTCAAAACGCAGGTTCGAAGAGCTGTCAAAACAAACCCGACAGAGAAAAGGGCGGGTGCGTCGCTTATCTTGCCGGGAGAAACTACACCTGCAGGAGCATTAGGGAAAGTCGAAGCGCCCCATTCTAAACGTGTTGCCTCCAAAGATCTTGCGGTAACTGCCACGTGCGGCCGAACTCGAATGGACAACATGGGGCCCATACAGATGCGACGTCTATGTCCTGTCGTTTCAACTACCAGAGGTGATGGTAACCGATTGACTGAGGTGGAAATGCTGACTTCGACTCTTCGAGGACCAGTAGATCCCAGTACAACCCGTCTCTCCTTGTTCGATCACAAAAAATGGGCCGCGGGACGCCGTCCATTTACCGAGGTTAGCTCTAAATCTATTCATGGGTCCCTCGTTATTCTGTCAGAACCGCTTGCCTGACGGTCTGACATTTTCCTAGTCGCACGTTCTTCTGGCCTCTGGTGCCTTGCACTCCCAGGTTCTACTATGATATATCTATCTGCTACAGTGGAGTTTTTGATCCACCGACGTAGGTCACTACTTCAAATTTTTCAAACCCCACAGTAGCTACGGCGGAGTTCTTGAACCACCGATGTAGGTACTTCAAAATTTTCAAACCCGACAGTAGCTACGGCGGAGTTCTTGAACCACCGATGTCTAGTAGGTACTTCAAATCTTTCAAATCCCACAGTAGCTATTTGAACCACCGACGCAGGTCCTACGCTTCGGCACATAACCCGGTGATGCCTTTCCACTTTCAGGTGGACAAAAGCATTTTGACTCGGCGCACGAAACTTACTATGTGGGCCCTGCTACTGCCTACTGCCTGCTCCAGGTGCGCGAGTATCCCCTCTGCATAGTGTATATGTATAGAATACATTTTTGTAATACGACTGTATTGAAATGAAAGTTACGAAGGGACTTTAGTAAACGGTTGTGAAATTTATTATAATGAAGACGAGTCAAAAATGTACAGCCCGATTACTCACTGTCTGCCTCATCCAACAGCTCGTCAAACTCATCAAGCTCATCGCTATCTGTACCTTCATCATCTACAAACAGGGTAGATTCGCCCGGGGTGCTATGCACCACCGGGTCAGCTAACCAATCCAGTACCATTTGGCGGACAACTTCGGTGGCCTGCTCCGTACGTTGTGACATATGTGGACGCGGTCGCAAGGAAGTGGAGATTCCAAACGGAATGCCCGCCCGGCTCCTTGCATCAGCTAGAACATCAACCAGGACTTGTAACTCGGGGATTGACGGCAGAGCGATATGCTCCAAGGAGGGTAAGAGTCGCGATTGGGCTTGCATGCCTTCGTAAATGTGGCAGGCATCCAGCAGTAGTGTGTGTATGAGGAATACTGGAGCATGGGCACCAAAAGAGATGTGCGAGATCGTCTTAAGATGGCGGAGGAAGTAAGTCCAAGCATCCGGTGAGAGGTGCCGCTCAATGCTGATCGGAAGAGATAGCTTCAATTCTTGCGTTCTCCGTAGCACTACAACATCGGCGACGCCTCTAATAAAGTCAGTGAAGCGGGTATCAGATCCAGTGGGATTGTCAAGGGCCCAATTTTTGAATGTCACCCGCAACCTAGGAAAGTGGTGAAAATGGTTGGAATGAAAGATAAGCAGGCGGTGTCCATAGTAGATATAAAGGGATGGAAGATGCGGCATCTTGCTAGTCGCCAGCTGGACACCCCCCATGAACTGGCAGATGTTTGTTGAGAGTTGTCCAACATCGACGGCCACCTCTAGCTTGACAAGCGATGGGAGTTCGAGCGCTACTAGAAAGACAGCACCAGCTACCGTTGACGATTCAAAAATGAGTGAGGTAAGCTTTGTAAGAAGTACTTTGCGAGGGTGTGTGTACCCGTCCATTTCCCTGCTGATGAAGGAGTTCTGCAACCGGAGATCCTTCAAGTTCGGAAGCGATTCCAGCACTGAAAGAAGCTGCGCAACAGTGGCAGCTGATCGGAAGTGAAAATTGCGAACACAAAGCGAAGAGAGCAATGGAGAGTGGGGAGCCAGTCTTGTATGAAGGATGTCCCAGTTGAATGAACAACCTTCGAAACGGAGAGACATAAGTCATGGTGCTAAGATGGAAAGGAGGGAATCCGGGATGTTTGCTTCGCCATCGTGAAAACAAGAGATATTGTGGATTGACAGCTGAAGCAGGAGTGGCACTTCATCAGCTGTAATGTCAGATCCAAGGATCTCCTCTATATCGTCCCCATATCCTTCAATGTGGAGGCTTGCACATCTCTGGAGGTTATTGGCCATTACGGTTGTGAGGTTGGGAATCGCGTAACCGGTGTAATCCTCTGCGGTATCAAAGAAGACCTTCAGAGGTACAGCTTGAGTTCGTCTCAGGACCTCAGCAAACCATGTGCTTCTGTCCGCAAGGTTTAAAGCTTTGTGCCAAAGAAGTGGAGCTTGTATAATAATCGACCGCCACCTGCGGCACACCTGACTGAGGGTTCTAAGCATACGGGTATCCCTATCTGGGGACGCATGCTCGAATATTAGAAGTAGCACGTCTCCCGGTAAGCGTGCAGCCAGCGCAAAGTCGTTGCGCCACTGACTAGCGTAGACGATTGCAGAGTGGAGTTGCCGGAGTATCTCGTCGAGCTCTTCCGGGTCCGCAACCGAGATCATCCAAAGGAACTCCTCGCTTAATGTCACAGGTGAATATGTAGTGATGTCGTAGAGACCTTCCATAGTATTAGACTATGCACGTAAGCTGTAAGTATCACTCTCTACTTTAGACTGCACAGAAGCTTATAAGACTTACGAGCCTGGGCAGACTGGTAGAGGCAATGGCCAAATCGACGTGTAGCTGTAGCTCTCGATGAGACTCGAGATGGTAGAGCTTGTCGGGCCAGAAAGAAGCATCTTAAAGCACCAAAGACAAACGATGGGGACAAAGCACAAAGAGAACTGAGGGACCGGCGTGACACCCGAAACGTTTTTGAAGACAAAGGGGCTAGTTGATACTAGTGCCATGCTGCGATATGGCTATTCGCTTGGCAGTAAGCACTACGGTACTTTTCAAAGTTGGCCACCTACGTAGGGGAAATGGATCGACACGAATGAAATTACCCATCAAATGGCCGTCACTCTCAAATCGACGATACCGTACAGGACCGGAGCAGGGGGCACTGGTGAAACCTGTAAACTTAGGATTGGGCATTACCGTCACCCAAAGTGGGACACAAGCATCGAAAAACGCTCAGCGAGGGGCGTCGGTGTACTGATCAAGGAAGTATTATTGCTGTGTTCCGTGTTTCTGTTCCAGGATTTATGTGTTCTATGAGTCAGTGTAGCCCTGCTTGAACAACTCTTGTAAGTTGTCGGAAGACGCCGGTCGGAATTTTTACACTGAAGTCTATAGACAGGTGCTAGCTTACCGTGAACCGTCGACACTATACAAAATCAAAAAGGTCTAGGTCGCTCAATTAAACTTAAAGGAAGTTGTCACTGCGAACCTATCCGTTTCGACGTGTTGAGCAGTATACCCGTGTTGTACCAGGTCGGTCCCCACTTCTATTGTGGATCCAAGGTAGTCTCCCGCAATGGCAGAGGGTTCATTCACGTTCGCATCACCAAAACTGTCAAACTCCGCTATTACTCGATAAGGAATATAATTCAGGGGGGCTGTGCCACCAGCGCGACGCGACTTCGTCTGGCAATATCGTGCACCCCTGTGTCCTGTCGATCTCTGAGCCAACGACAATGTATCTATCGATTGACGCTAACACCTGGCGCTCGCCAGCCACTATATAATATCTTTACTCCACAATATAATACATATCGAAGGATATATGCATCAGTGAAGTATATGTATTACTATTGTGATGCTGTACAGATAGAACTACTCAAACATGGTAAGGTCGGCGGGTGATGGGCACCTGGGCACCAAGGCTAAGTACTCAAGCCACTTGACGGGGCACAAGTGTCGATTGCAATTGTCATACGAATGCTTTTTGTTGCACATAACAACTTTTATTATTTCAGTTCATGCCGTTGTCAATATTGTCACGAACTACTACTAACGGACACCGTCCGCGTTCGCTCATCGTCCCCATTCACAACACCAGCAACTAAACCTCAGGTTTTCTCTATTCGTCTTACTGCACCGACCCCTCAACGCGGGACACGTCGGTTCATCAGCCTGTTGTCGCACCATGGGCGGCAGAACCTATGCCTGCCCCCCTCGCACCCAAGTCAACTGGCGATCCTCCGCGCAAACATCTTGTTCCTAAGAAGTCTAAACTTTGTCTTCTTGGGTCATCGTCATCCAAAGGGGAACGTGAACAGGACTTTTCCGACGTTACAAGACGCGTAGGGGCCTCTGTGCAAAATGGGGTTGGGTTTGAAATTTACGTCGACCCTGCAGAAGACCCTGACATTGGGGATATACTATTGGTAAGGAAGAAGAAATCACGCGCTACTTTGGATGGGACGACATGGGGAACGCTGGGCGAAGTTACAAATATTCCTTCTGTCACGAAACCCAAGGAGAACAAGGAGAAGAGTGGGAAAAAGGAGAAGGAGGGATTAAAAGTGAAGGTAGATGAGAACCAGAAGTGGTGGAGTATTGGTCGAGGAAGGAAAGACTCTAAAGAGAAGGAGGAGCGCACCAAATGTATTTGTTTGATCTGTGCTTTCGCTATAAAGTACTAACAGGCCTTTAGCCCCTGATCCAACTATAGATCCAGCAGATAAACGCACGCGCTTCAACTCACTCGATTCAGGGATATTGCTTAGCAGTCCCATCTGCGCAGAGTACCCTCGGGGCCCAGTAGAGTACCTTCGGGTTCCCACACCGCCAACTATGACTCTAGCGCCGCCTGGAGCTGGCGCCTTGGGGAGTGGCAAGGACTCAGTTGCCATGCGGGCTATGCGTTCTGTCTGTTCACTTGCTCGCATTGGCAGCTGGGCTCAGCTTAGGGGCCTTCCCAGCACAGAAGACGCCGATAAGAAGGACAAGGAGCAACCCGAAGCGAAGAAGAAAAAGAAAAAGAAGGAGAAGGCCAAGGTAAAAGAAACTGTGCGCTACTCAGGCAGCAGCTTCGAAGCGGGTGCGCTGAGCGCAAGCCCTGCGGCGTCCAAGACCGACAGCAGGTCATTGGGGAAGAAGAAAGCGAGTGTCTTGGGATTGGGTTTACCATCGACTATGCGTCTCCCCTCATCGCGAAGTGGTTCCACGGCTTCGTCAATAGTGGTTTCGAGGTTTCGAATGGCATCGGGGGTCGGCTCTCTCGATTCCGCTAATATACTGGGAGGTGGCATTTTAGCTCGTGGACGATCTGGCTCGACAATGTCTACGGCGTCCTCCCTTCGACCTAGGTCAACCGCTTCAGGTGCATCATCCAGTTCCTCTGTTTCTGTTCGCTGGGATGAAGCGGGGTAGGAGACTGTCAAAGAGAACCGTAGGAAGGAGCGAGAGAGCAAGAAGGCAGCGAAGGAGAAAGACAAGAAAAGCAAGCGGTCCAAGAATGAGAAGGATTCGAATAGGAAAGTGTCCGATAGTAGGAAGAGGAAACTGCTGGCGGCAATCTTCCCTGGAACGCTCTCTGAACACGACGAGGAGGGTGCTGCCCCCGGCCCCTTTCCACCCATTGTTACTGTGGAAGAAGCCGCGGTCGAAGAATGTTCCCTGGACGAGGCAACACTTTCCACTGAGACCCCTGGGAAACGGACCCACCTGCGTCCCATGTCCGAACAACTCCTGAGTCGCTCACGCCCTAAGGCTATCTACGATGATGGTGACGGTATGTGTTAGTTTTGACGCCTCGTGCAGATCGTGATTAAAAGTCATGAACAGATAATGCTGTTATCTCGCTCTTGGATGCTGCAACGAATGATCTGGCTCAACTTATTAATAGACTGGACCTGGAAGCCACTCCGGGCAGTCGGGATCTGTCCCCAAGAAGTAATCGTTCACCATCATTGCTCGACCAGCCTGGCAGTCCAACACCTTCGAAGAATCGTTGTGCGATGGATAGTCCGGTCAGGGCTCTGCGCGCGAACGTCGCATCTATCACTTCTCTCCGGCCTTATGGTCAGGCCCCTACAGCGGGGCGGGTGCAGATTGGACAAAACATCGCGCCCTGGGCAACTCTAAATGCTAGCATCTCACCCTTGAGGCCCTCTCCAGCGACTATTAGGGCCCAACCTAGGGAGGACGTACCTACTGTTCGAATGACACACAAACGTACTTTGTCTCCTGCTCCTGCAGCTGACCCACCGCCGATTTTCAAGGCTCTTCGACCAGCAGTGTTTAAAGTCCCTAGGGCTGCTGCAACAGTTCGGTCATCTCCTGCCGTCCCACCATTTGTCCTTGGTATCAATGAGACAGATCGCTCTCCCTCGGCCTTTACGTTCGGTTCAGCACATTCGAAGTCTGACTCGCATGGTAGTTCACTGGCGTCTCCTGTATTCAAGAAAGCACAGGGTCATGCCAGGAAGCAGTCATCTCTCGTCCCAGACCAAGATCAAACCGGTGGTCTGCCAATTCCTCCCGAGGCCAGACGCAACCTCGGCCTCACTGGAACAATGGGCGGCTCGTCGGTACCATGGCAGAGCAGGAGTTTGATGCGAGTGATCCTGATTCTGATATTCCTGACGAACTTCAAGTTATCCTTTCCAACTCCGATCAGGAGCTCAATAATACGATGTCCTTCAATCCTAACACTCCCCACCCTCCGTTACCGTCGCCCGGGCTGCCTCCGGAATTACCGCTTCCTGTTCCAGGTGCCGAGCCTCCGTCACAAGACCTGGTGCTTGAGGTCCCCGTCTTCCGTGCCACATTAATCGATGAAGACGACCGCCAAGCGGATATTGAGGAGGCCGGAGCCATGTCTTCGTCTGAAGAGGACACGAAGAAATTGTTCGATTTCACTGGAGAGATCAACAAACTCAACGAGTCTGGCGCATCACATCGGCGCAGCTTCGTGGAACAATTAGAATGTGCATTCCGCACGCCCGCGAAAATTGACCTTCAGTATGACTTTGGAAATTTCTTCAACGGTGATGTCCCGCCTGTGCCCAAGAACTCTTTGCAGGACGAATTGTTGAGGGCCGGACAGAGTGCATTCAGCCTCCCGGATGACTATGAATCTCGCGAACTTCTCTCCACTGATTTCCCCATCGATGTCAATGCTGAGCCATCACTCCTACCTGGCACTGATCGCTACACTACCACTGCGTCGGACGACGACTTGTTAGACATCATCGCGCCCCAGATGTTGCGCAAACCCAGTTCAATGGGGTCTCGTCCTTCAGACGGCAAATTGAAAAGAGATTTCAAATTTAATGGACAACCGTCTCCCGTAGCTATGGAAGACGATTCCCAAGAGAATGGACCACTTACTTTGTCGGATATCATTCCTAGGAAGCCTAGCTGCTGACGAAAGCTCGCTCTTGAAATCCATCTTTGCTAAGGCTGTAGAAATCCCCTCGCAACTGCCTCGGCCTCGCCTACATCTGGATTCTAGCTCTAAGCGTGGGACTCGAGGCATTGTACAGAACTCTGTTGGAAATGGCATTATGCAATCAGAAAACTCTACTTGTCAGCTGAAATCATCCCATCCCAGCCCAGACGAAGGCCGTCTCAGTAGTTACAATTTCGCGGCTGACGAACAGTTTGAATATGTAGCAGTTTTTACCCTTGTTCGCTGCATAAAGCCCATTCCCAGACGCCAGCCTCTGTCTTCATCAAGTGACTTTGGCATTTGCCGGTTTGGTCATTTCATCTTACCACGACGTCCGCACAACGTCCACACAAGCCTGACCTTAGTTCTGACAGTTCATACTAATGTTCTTGATGAAAAAGTTGCTAGGAAAGCCAACAGACAATCTCTAGAAAGGTGTCAGTGACATTTAGCAGCATATATGCTAGGTTTTTATGGTTGCAACGTGAACCCCTGGTAGGAACCTCTCCCACACTGACTTGGCCATTCTGGAGCACCATCGTGTGGAGGATCCAAGTGTGGTTGATGGCACATACCTTTAGTTGAACCGTAAATTTATATTACTGATGGCACTCACATCGTGCTTGCCACACCTATGAAGTGGGGTGTACTATTGCCAGCGGCCTGGAATGACCAAGATACAGTTGGCGTTGTCGATGGTCATGCCACCTCGTTATGCCGCAACCTGAGCAGGGACTAGAAGGTATGTCCCTGCATACCGAATGCCGGTGGTATCTAATGCAGCACATTAGGGCGCTTGGAGATCTTGAATATATAGCACCCAATGGCCAACTTCCATTTGGTTCTGTGACACTGCTGTCAACTATAGTACCAGCAACCTCGACGATATCTATGAGTTCGTTCACAGTCTGTATGTTGGCCAGAACATCGAGGTGATCGTGGACATGGTGACAGCGACGACCCTCACCAGAGCCTCGGCTCGTCGCTGGCAAGACAGACACCCCAGGCGTTGTCTGCTGTGCCATTTGATTTTCTCTTTCCATTCTTCGCAGGCTTATTGCCCTCTTCCCGTCCTTCATGGAGGCCTTCAGCAAATCCTCGCTAAGCAGCAACGATGTGCTGCCCAGTACAGTCCAGGGCTTACGAATGCACACACCAAACCACCCATTCCCTGCCTCCAAAATGTAAGTACCTTGGAGTGGACGTTTCTCAGTCATATACCGGGTCCTGCCCGGTTGGACATGCTGACAGTTGCACTCATGTCATCCGGCACTGGTCCTCAGTCACCTCTTGGACCTCATCAGTTCCCTCTCACAAATGGCACATCCACAGGTAGTATAGTTGTGTTGTAATGTGATGATAATATATGTGGTTGCCATGTGCTATATCATGGAAGAGTGAACAGCAACAACGAACGAAGCTAAAAAAAAGATATCAATAATCTATTCGACACCGGTGTCGACGAGGCTTCCACTGTGAATAAGCATTTTCGTAGATGTTAATACATATATACCCACCTTTAGTCCACAGTGTCACCAGTGTCTACACCGGATACCTCCGTATATATTCATATCTCGTTGTTTGACAATTTTGGTGATGGCCTCTGAGGTCCACCCCCAAACTCTGGACAATGGCTTTACCCCATTGAATGCAAGTCTTATACGTGGCAGATATCGCTTTTATCACTTCGTGGCTTGATATAAGATGTGGTAGCTGTGTCGTGAAAGCAGGTAAGTGTCCATCTACCTATGATCTATTTACCTCTGCACCCCTTTGAAATCGCTGCTATATAATTCTTTTTTTGAATTTGTGTTCTTTTTACATTTTCGAATCTTCCATTTCAAATGACTCTGTCACATGACCGTGAGTGCTCTCACAAATTTCCTTCACTTCATTCCTGTCATCGTTCCCTGCCATTAATGTTTGTCACGTTGGCGGGCTCCTGTCGCCCGTGCCTACATTAGTCTTCATTGTCGGTGTTGGCTTACTCAGTCACTGATAGTTGGCCTAGCGTTGGTCACGTTGGTGGACCTTTGTATGCCCGTGCCTACATTGGTCTTCATTGTCGGTGTTGGCTTGCTCAGTCATGTTGGTGGACTTCTGTCGCCCATGCTGCTGATAGTTGGCCTAGAGTCTGTCACGTTGGTGGACCTTTGTCGCCCGTGCTGACGTTGGTCCTCCTGTCATCATACCCTGCAATGAGTTGGCCTATTATCTGTCACGTTGATGGACTTTCGTTACCTGTGCTAATGACCTCCACCTTGCACATTTCCTCAGTCTTGGCCATAGTTGGCCTCATTGTTAGAGTCAACTTGGTATGTTTTTCTTCATATCTCATGTCTTTCTGTTCCCTCATACCACTACCCATTTCATGTTTCCTTGTGGGACTGCCTCATGCTCCCAACATTTGTGACACATGACATTGCACACACGCAAACATGGCAAACATTCACTGGCACGTCGTATGACTCATTAAATACCATATTGGTGTTGATATGGAGACCAATCATGTGTGTGTACTAAAGCTAGGGTTTTTTTTTGACGAACGAGTCGTGTGCTTTACAATGGTTGGAGTGCTTAAGGGTTGTAAGTGAACTACACCTCCGGCTTCAGCTTGACAACCACCCACTACAGCAGACATTGTACTCCCATGCCCGAAGAGGATGCTGATGGCCTACGACACCACTTTTACCCAGGGGGTGTTGACTGTATGCTGGACAACCCACTCCAGTGGTCAAGAGGCACGTCTTTATCAAACTCTCGGGATTGTCATGCATGAAATTCGTGATATGTTTCAGTATAGCTGTTGGCCATGCGTGTTGCAAGATGTACTGGTGCTGAAGTATCGTTCTTCTCCAAGCTGGAGACCTTTGCTGCCAAGAGACCCTTCTGTCAGCCACCGTCCACCAAGCCCATGCGGGCTGACAATCCCCCCTTCAGAACCACAGCCACTTCAACAGGTCACCTGTCCCAACTCACCATTGGGATTGCATTCACTTCCACAACTATCTACTCCAGCAGGAAGTTGCATGTGGAACTATGTCATTGCAATAGTTACCGGTGTACGGTCGAAATGCCTTCCACACAAATTCCGGAGGGTAATCAGATTGTGAGCGAATGGAGTGAGTGTCTCCCAGGTGTTGCTGGAAATGCTGAACTCGTCCAAGCAAGGTTGTCGCTGCCCCCTGCCGCACCTCCCAAGTTTTTCAGAATTCTGACCCCTTCCCTCCTTTATTCGACGGTTCGGACAATGCCTCTACTATGCCACTTGCCTTCAGGCCGGTCCCGTCACACCTCTTCGCATCTGCGATCGACATCAAAGCTCGAAGTACCCGAAGACATGTTTCATTTGCCCCTTCCCAACTCGCTCTTTACTTATCCAATCTAAGCCCTTTCTGACGAATCCATATCAGGTCACCGTCAAACTTGACTCGAAGTCCAGATATGTACAGCTACCTGAAGGTCCAAAGCAAACTTATGAACGTTATGGGCCCAATTGGATCGAGGAGTGGTATAAGAAGCACAGAGACTGAAGTTGAGAAGTAGGGATTCGAGGTGTTTTGTGAATAAATTAAAAGTAGGGATTCAATCTGACGTCAGGCTTTCGATATACCTTATTATATGAGATAGAGGATGGAGGTAAAAATTGTTGGCTATGGACACTGATATAAATCTCGGGTCATTTGAGCCAATGGGGGCGAGGACCATGTATGAAATTTCCGTGCACTGGGTTTGTAGATAAAGGAAGTGGAAGTTTATAATGCATGAAAAACGATGGCCATGCTGTAGGCTGGTGCTCGGAGACGGAGGTAACAGTAGGGATGCACCTATATTAAGTACGAGGATCGGAAATGATAACAGTAAATTCGAAAATACTGTACAGACTTCCAGTATTTCACAAGGAATAGAAACGAACTGTCCAGGGGGCAATCCAACCTTTGTAGGTGAGACCAACGATAGCAACGAATCCGAGAACTCCTGTAGGTACAACCGCGACAAAAAGCAGATTTTGGAACTGCTTAGAAGAAACATGAGCGCGGATCAGCTGCACGAAGGCGACGTTTTGCAAAAGGCAAAACACGCCCGGGGGAAACCAGAGTAAGATGCACCACGCTACCGTACACCAACCTCGATTACCTAGAGCCACCATGTGTTCACTGGTTCGTACCGGCTGGAAGCCAAAGAAAGGAACTTGCATGCCCACGAGCGTTCCAATGGCATACCATGACGGGTAGGCAACATAGAGGTGGCTAGTGAAGCGACCCATCAGTAAGAGGACCACGCTAAAAGATGATCCAGGGCGAATTCAGGAGAAGCAGTTTGCTACGAACCCTATACAACGACCATTGTGCACACGCTCCTTCCTGGCACCTCTACCCTGCAGAAATTCAAGATTGTAACGCCCGGTTCACGCGAGTACTCGGAGCCATCGAACGTAGGCATGATCTGACAATCGCGACCGTTGCGCAAGGCGAGCTAGAATGGCAACGCGCAAGCCAGGATCAGGAGTAGGCCCATTGGCGGGGCAGGCGCTGTCAACGGAGACAATACTCCTGGTTTCTTCTCTCTTACTGCCTGTGAAAGCCCCTCAGGTCCGGGCTCGTGGATGCCATGCATTGCGCTATTACGTGAATCGGTACAAAGAACGTACCAAACTGCCCCTTAAATTTGCAACAGCAAACACGAGTACTAGTATTTAAGGGTTGATATAAGTGATTTACTCTGATATCATTTCCTCGAATACATGTATACCACATACCACTGCAACTTGCAGACCAAGACAAAATCTGGGTCCTGCATTGAAGGGAAGGAAGTTGAACAGATTCGAAGTCAGATACTTCAATTGTTCATCAATGAAGCGGCGCGGATCGAAAATGTCAGCTATAAGTCGATCAGTCAGTCACAATTCAGCAGTAGAGGTACTGAACCGACCGTCAGGACCCCAAGATCTTTCTGACGCCGTCGCTGCATAAGGAATACAGAAAATGGAACCCTGTTGTACACGAGTAGCTCATACGTGTCTGGTTGTGTACACCAGCGACCGTGTATTCAGTGGGATATAAATAGGCGGGCCTCCATCCACGCCAGGCCACACCGCCACTTTTCTGCATGTCCTACAAAGTAGAAAGCGTGTCGAATGTGTACCATTGAAACCACATAACTTAAGACTAACCCGACGTTGACGGGGCTGAAAGAGATGTGAATAAATAATAGTGGTCGGACACTCCCAGGTGGTGAGTGGTGACTTACACGGAAGCACATAAGCGAAGAGTCTCTGTACATTGACTTGCACGCTTATACGGACGAACTGTTGGAATAGTTCTCCCCCACCAACGACAAACTTTCCAGCGCGAACTGTGCTGCGTAAGTAAAGCAAGTACCCCATGATCCCACCCATCCGCCATCCAGTTTCCGTGCGGTGCGAAAATATTCGATCGCGCCCTCCGAATAGCGCGGCTGAGAGAGGTTAATCAAAAATGACGGATGCAAAGGCGTAGCATGCACTCGATTTCCGCCGAGCGGTAGCTTGGATGGCGCTCTCTGAAAATGGACGAGGCTGTGATGACAGAGGCTGTACATTCAGGATAACAAAACTCGATCAACACATCTGGTGAGCTCGGCCGAAACAACTTAAGCTTAACGAACGTTGCTTACCAAAAACCTCAGCGGGGTTAAGCCATTCTAGCCATTCCAACACAAAACATGATGCAACGTACCATTAATGACAGCTCGCGTATACTTCATATCGCGCACGTCATCGTAGGTTGGTCTTGTGGAATTCCCCACCGAACTGAGAACCTCGGCACGAAGCCGCTGCAGAACGTTCGGGTGTTGGGAGAGCATGTAAACGAGGATTGAACATGGGTAGATTGACATACGCATACCATAGACGGAGTGGGAACCAACTTCTAACCTATCTGAAACCTACGCGAGCCATTATGCATTACTGATCATATTACTGTAATGGACACGTGTCAGCAATGACGTAATACGACGTGCCATAAAAAGCACTTCTCAAGCAATTCAAAAGCCAAACAACATCAAACGAATTCGGGTGATCTGCCACCACATCCTCCGCTTCCTACTACACCCGATGGATGTGGCTGTTTCAGGATACGGATAATATAGTAGTGATAATATAGTGGTGATAGTGATGATCAACGTCTACACACTACGAACGGCACAAAACAAGTAGAAGATCCTGTTACACAGCGCGGAAGAAATACAAAACCCGTATATGTTTCGCCTTACATTGCTGCTGGGCAATCAACCATAACGAAGAGCATACCAGAGAGGCCGATCCACCACCTCTTGAGTTTTCGATAGACCTCTAAGAGCTGAGAAGAACCCGACGGAGACCAGAAATATTACGGTTGAAGCGAGAATCAAGGCATGCAACTTAGCTCCCGATAGCTTGTACCCAGTGGTGTGGAGTATCCACCACTCAAATGTTGCTAGCAAGATCCATGACTGGATTCTGAAAACTGGGACAACACAACAGATTACTGCCACGCAGTGGTGATACAGCTGTATCGCCTGTTTTGCGGCCATTCAAAAATAAGGGCAAGACGAAGGCACGAAATGAACACATACTAAGTTTTTCCAATCATCACTGTTCGGTGCAGCATTGATGGTACCAATTGTATGGTGCAGCGGGTCTTTATGGTCCTCTCCTTCATTGTCGTCGAATGCTCTTGATGGGGAGATTGGATGACCATGGCTGCTGCAGAGCAGCTCTTCCTCGAGAGATAGTTGCGCACGCACCCGACTTTGGGACACCTCAAAGCTACCATCTCCGCTGATCTGTTCAAGGCTTTTCTTGACAGACTCCATGGTTTCTTGCATGTCGCGTAAGGCGACCCAGATAAGATTAACGTCCTGAGTATGGTCTAACAGCGCCATGAACCCTTCAGAGAGACTGTGTATGCCTGCTAAGGCCTGTGAGAAGAGAGCCGTATGTTTGTCTTGAGTCGTCCGGATCCCATCGGCCATCTTCTCTAAAATGGTCAGTCGCTCGTCCAGTGAGAGGTGAGATGACTGTAGGCCCGTTAATGAATCGCTAATGCACTGGTGGAGGCCATCTGCAAGGGATTCAACAAGGGAACCAAGTATATGATTGGCTTACAACTTACTGCTCTTATCCCTTAGTTGTTGCCTAAGGTCGTTCCTATATGAGGCGAGGCTGGTTTCTAGGTTTGTAAGGGATGCTTGAACGTCTTTCAGGCTGGCGTCCTGAAACCTGTGTGAGTAACAGGTATGAGCTTAAATTCTACCACACACATTGCGGATGCGATTTTTTTGCAGTGAGGTCAGGCGCATTTCCAAATTACCGAACTCCTCCGCAACCCGCCTCTGAGTATCGTCTAATGCACTTAGCTGGCCTTCATGATCTCGCAATGTCTCTCCCACACTTTTCATCGCATGCTGTATGCTTCCCACCTCCGTTGCTATCATGTGCTGCGACCGAGTATCAGCGATAGTGCGTCACGGCGGAGCGGCGAGTGCACCTTGTCGTCCACCAGCCGCTCTTGTATTTCATTGACTTCAGATATCTTTTGACAGACGTCCTTGAGACACCTTTCTAACTGACCATGACCATTGTCAAGGACCTGGGAGGTGATGGCATCGTTATGCCCCTCGGACTCCGGCAGACAGGAACTGGTAATCTGGTCAGTATAATTGCATGAAGTCGTGCGTTTCACATACCTTGTGGACAAAGAAAAGGAATGAAGGATAAGTTGAAGAATTTGAGATGCGTTGAAGAGGTTATCACTGCCATGTTTGAGATCAAGAAGATTGTGCTGTTGATCTCCTGCTATTGACTCAAGGTTCGCGTGTTTTTGGAAGAGTTTGTAAGCAATCTCCGGGACCCTACTTAGTGGAACACCGGTTAACCCGCTGCTGCACTGCGCACAGTAGGGATCGACTTTGACGAGGTCCTCTATGGAAAGCAAAACTTCGTCATGGCAAGCTAGAGTTTTTTCCATCTCAGATCAAAGCCCCTGCTAGGAATGAGTTAAAAATTTGGCTGGAAAATTTAGAACCGACCAGTCTGCGTGCACGAATAGTGGTGTGTAAGTGACTTGAACCGCGCGTCCGGATAGCAGTACTGGAGTGAGAAATGGCAGAAGGAAAGCGAGGGAGGGGTAGCGAAAACTAGTTGAACTTGCAGTGCGCACCGGGCGGGAAGCCGACTAGTATGGACTTCTAGCTAACAGACTCGCACTATAAGTGTGGCCGCCTGAGGCTCAAAGGGTTAGGTACCGGTCGTCAGGATGCTGAATGATATGGAATAGACAATCATATTCTTTGGTTAAGACTTACAGTCCTGTAGAAAACAAAGGAATTGAGGAGTAACATGGAGGGCGAGCCGCTTGAATGTCCAGTGCAACGTGGCGCGTAACCATTGATTATCCACTGACAGTGTTCTTTCAAAGTTCAATGTTATGCCCAACTTGGCGCTCTCGGTAACTGGCGACATGGCCGAACACGGCGGCATCAGCAGACATGCGGCACCCTCGTAACGAAGCAGGAGTTAGCATGATTTGCGACTGGGAGTTTGTCCATGCCTTACCCTGAAACACGCGGCGGGTGCGGTTCCCTGTTGGAAAAATTAATGCTGGCTTGGCTGGAAAGTATAGTGCGAGGACCAGTCTGAGCCATTATTTTGTGGGGGGGACTACCAACGGCGTACGGGATCAAAGAAACAAACTATATATACTGACATTGGCTACGTACACATTTAACAAAGAAGTATCAATGTAAATTATGTCTACTTCAGATATTGAACAACTAGACGGGCCGCGTCAACATGCCCATGTCATCTCCAGCCGAGAAGGTGACTTGTACTACAGGGTCTCCGACACCATCATGTAAGGCTACCCTCGCAGTAGATGACGCTGTCCTGTAACAGCCTTCAGAAACATGCAAATAACTTAGAAGCGGCCACCGATGCATGTCCAGATATGCTTGTTTTGCCATCTTCTTACGCTCCGCCTGGAGGAGTGCCAATGGGTTTGCTGTCACGGGAAACTGTTGGGGAAGGAAACCTATGATGGTGCACCTTTTCAGCGCTAGTGGACTACCATCAGAAATACTGTAAACACTGACCGAAAGACAGTTCAACCACTTACAGAACGGGATATCCAACTGGCTCTAAGACGCTCCATAGTGACAGTGACTTGAGTCGGATCAGGCAAAGCCCTGCACGTTTGAAAGGTTCCCCACCTCAGCTGACGTGCCGCCAGTGGATGCAGATGGTGCACAATGCGAAGACGATCAGAAGTCTCGCTACGCAGCAAGGAGATACATGCAGGAGATACATGCACTTCCTCTGCGTTGACGCCCGCCGCCAATTCAGGGATCTTGGGATGACTCTCTCCAAGGAATGGCTAGTTTCGCAGGGGTTCCGTCGGTGTGCCAGCGAGAGGGCGAGGATTATTTTTCGATGCGACGCCACCTCTGCGGTAAAGCATGGTTTTCGGCGCGTCACGTAGCATAGTTAGTCAATCCGCAGAGACAAAGGTAGAATACAAAAGAGCAACGCACGTGAACCGAGAAAAAAGGGCATTGCTGGTATCCTTGAGACGGGAGGTTACCTGCATCGACATCCCAGTGAAAACTGGACATTACTGGGCGTGACCCAGTGTGACGAAATATGAGTTTAAGGATGGCTGCGAGCACAAGATCTATATTTCCCTACAAAACCTTTCAAAATATCATATTTGCAATATTTCGGGGCAGAGTTCTGTGTGACCCCATGTTAAATTTTTGCACTAGACATAAAATATCATATCCACTGATATACTTCTACTAGAAACCTTCATTGTACAATATTCTCGGTTGTGACGATATATAATCTTTTTTGCGAGCCTTGCTAGACAACTTCATTTGAATCTCAGTCGGCTTTAGCCGCTAGCCGCACATGGGGAAGGCATACTACCAAGCTTGGCCGAGTACCTACTCTGTGGACCTGTATTTGATGCTATACTATCTTGCCGTAGAGTACTATGTATTATGACATTGAACAAGTTTATAGGAGATCCGTAAAAAGGTTGCGCGAAGTTGTATGTGAGAGTTGCGCACCACCCATATTTATTTTTTGTTTATTTATGTTACAGATGTAGCGTCATCCACTTTATTCGTATTAGTTTCGCAAATGAAGACAAGTTTAGTACATGGCTGTAAGTTATCCTGTCGACGTGCTCAGTTTGCAGGTCGATTCCTAGGGACACCTCCCCATACTACCGAGAACGGTTTGCCTGTCAAAAACATCATATGGTTCAGCCAAGCTGTATGTGTATAGAGGTGAGTACATTCCAGACTAGAGTCAGTGAGAGAACTAACACAGTTATAGCTGATGGGATACTCAGGGGGATGTCATCCTGGAGAAGTAAACCATCCAAGCCTTCAGCTGTCAGAGAAGAAAGGTAATCTTGAGCATAGAAGTTCTTCGGAAGACACAACAACGGTTCTCTGTTGCTGATCCGGCCAGATGGTATGCGCAGATGTGGCCATGCACCAGCAGTCGCATTCCATTGTTGCTGGTATCTCATTCGGAGATGAAGCGCATCAAGCACATGCAATGTTTCCGTCACACTACGTGATCGCCATGCTTTGCGTGTGATGTGGTATGTACGTTCGCCATGTCCGACGTCGTGTTCTGACTCATCAGAGCTCATCCCGGCCGTTCCAAGTTGTTGCACTACGTTGACTGCTGAAGGGTACGCTCCCGAATGACGGTGGGCCGTTCGAAGGCGGCGGTTATACAGCTGTAGTAACTTCTAAGCATCATGCATTATCGACCGATATCGAAAGCAACTAACCTGCAATTTGCGTTCTCGACGCCTGTGCACAGAGCGAATACTAGCCAGAGGACTCTCGTGGTCCTGTTCGTTCGCATGCCCGGATGCAATATTCATGATTCTGGCTTGTTCTTCACGAGCAACCATTTGTTGTTTCGCGTACACCTGGCGCAAATAGTTGAAATGAACGACCCAGCATCGAAAATAGTCTTCAATGATCGACCACAACCAGGATGTGCGTCACGAAAGCTAGTAGCAAACACGTGAGAAGCAGGACGTATTCCAAGCTGAAGCTGGAGTGTCATTGAGATCAACTCGGAAATTGTCAGCGGTACAGCAGGGTCGTCGAGTCCTCTTCGTGTACGCTGCAGCTTCAACTCTACTGGGCACGTTGGTAAAAAGAGAGTGCTTGTTCTCGCGCTTCATGAGTGCTAGAGCATGTTCGCGGATCAATTTCTGGCGATTACCACTATTAGACATCCTCCAGAGAAAGTGAGATAAGGACACACTTGGAATTCCAGATCTGCGGGCCGGCGATGAGCAGGTAAATCCCTTTACCTTACGGTGAACTTGAAGTAAAGGTGGCGTCTCTTGGTCTCCGGCATTTCCGTGTGCACCAAAGACGTTCCCACAAGATGAGCTTTTACGGTGTGGGCTGCCTCATTGATGGCACTGACTGCGCCATCAAGTTCCCGTTGGAATCGTCTCCTTGAAGAGCTGTAGTTCGTTCCGAGTAACTGGAATCTGAAAGGACGTTACCACAAAGATGACACCACCCAAAAACAGACGGATCATCGGAATGTTTGCTTGTGCTTTGACCTGGCTGTGTACTAGACGCTTCGCTGGAGGTGGTGGCAGTTCCTGAAGGTGTGCAATG
>JANFAE010000592.1:0-55739 GCA_024613145.1 Pisolithus marmoratus | reverse complement strand
GTTACGAACACCTTGCAGAGGTCTATTCCACTAGCTAGTGTGGCTAGTGTGTTTTCATGTGAAATAAAGCACACTACATGGGACTTGAAAGAGGGCGGTGCGAGATACCCCGTTTCTATGGCATTTTGACCCAGATCCTAGAGATCTTCTGTGGCATTGAAGTTGAAATTTCTGAGTGCCGCAACATGTCAGGATGAATATTATGAGTCAATCAGTTCAGTGAAACGTTATAAGGAAACTTATCGCAGTCTTCAAGATTCTGCTCGAATGTGACACCCGTCCGCAGAATATATTATTGGTTGTTGCTGTGCACCCACGGCGGTGCATACTTCAAAGAACATGTGAGTACAACAACAGCTAGATTAAAGTATATGACTCAGTCGAGCAGAAAAAATTTTACGAGTTACGGTAATCTGATGCGGGCCTTGACAACTTGATCATTATCAGGTAGTTGCGTACAAACAAACAGTGATGGAGGCCCAGCGGCCCATCGGCATTTGATCGACAAGATGATACAGTGACTGGTAAGTAGGGCTGATACACATTTCCCAAATGGCCGTGGTTATAAATTCCCAGAGTATCTGTTATGACTTACGAACCTCTGTAACGATGGCACACTGCTGTCCGTTTGCACGGGACGGGATTTGTGTGGCAGGCAGACTGTAGTATCCATCGGATTCGGACTGAAAACACATGCAAAAACTAACAGAACGTCGTAATACACTCGGAGTAGTGCCGACAGCAGCTCCTGGCACATGCGAAAAGGAACGCGTACGGACTGGCAAAATACAGTGTGCACTACGCGAAGGCAGGACTCCCGCAGTGGGACTCCCCAGAACTGTCCGAGGCACGAGCAGTAGTAGCTAAATAAACTAAAATCAAGTGCGATCGATGTGGAGGGATGCCATGCTGGCGGCTTGATGGGATAATCGTATATAAGTACTGACTATGTATGTAGCATGCTCAAACCGCACATTCGACTGCACGTATTTTACTGAATTATTTACATTTCCACAGTCAACCAAGGGTCCAAGATGTAGAGAAGAGATTTTAGCCTGCCTTCCTGTGTCGCGCAGGTCATATACGTGCAGGACAGTAACATGATATAAATTACACCAAGATATCCTTGTTCCCTTTCTCTGGGGTGGTGACTTGCTCGGGCTCCGTCCCTGTGTCCAAGGTGCTGGGACTATCCCTTCCAAAGAACGAATTGGGCGAGTTGAATACAGTGTGGTCAAGTAATGGTTCATTACGAGTGCGAGCCCACTCCAACCTGAGAACCACAGCGTCGCACACAGTACCCCCAAGACAGTTACATAGTTATTGATTAACATCAGTAGCGCACCACTGGTTTGGGATCGATCAGTCATGGCAGAGATGATCAGTGCAACGTTAAAGATGAGAGGGAAGACGAAATTGGCAACAGAGATATAGAAGATTTGGCGTATATGCTCTGCGATGCCACATGCTATACGTTGGGAGACGCGCGTCATAATACGTTCGGTCCACCTGATGAATAGTGAACTGACTCACCCCTGTTTATCACTTTCGTGTGGCCATGAAGTTTGCCAAGGAAAAGGCTGACAGAATACCTATCAAAAAGGGATCATCTAAATCTTTCATTGGATTGCTTCGAGGTTATCCTACTCACATGTTGTCTGCAATTTGCATCGCCCATTCAGTGATCAGGTAAGGATTGCGGAACCAGGTAGAGGTCGCAGCCAGGGTGAGACCCTCCGCTGTCGCAGTCTCAACATGGTCGTTGAGGAAAAGAGTCTGCGTACAATGAAATCACCGTTATGGACGTAAGTAACGACAAGGAGACGTACAAGAACTACCACCCGAGTACATTTGAGGCAGAAGGGTAATGCAAATATCTTTAACAGAGTGGCCAGAGGTGTATTGGAGAGGGGGTAGAGTGCAATGAGCCGAGTTAACAATATCGAGTCGTACAGCAACGGTGGGAAGATCGCGAAGATTATTAAAGCAAGATAAGTACTTGTCGCCACCGGATTGAACGGGTCGATTATGGCCTTCCCATTAACCAACCCAGTCAATATGCTCGTCATGAGGACGAGACAGATGGCAAGCGCATTCAGTCTGAATATCAGGCGACGCCGAGACTCCTCGGTGGAAAGTGCAATAAGGATCACAAAGAGGGTAAACAGACAAGCAGAGCAAGCAGTGGCCGCAATGATATAGTCGAAAGTCGGATGGATGGCGTTCACGAACGCATTGATGGTAGCTTCTGAATCCGTCACTGAGGACATCCGGGGTGGTGCATCTGAATGCACACGTGCACCACTAATATACTCTGCCGTGGCGTACTGAGTGATGCCCCTGTTTGATTTGTACAGCAGTGAGTCTGAACAGAGTTAGTGTTCCGCCCACCGGTAGTCTGAATCCCTTGAAAGATCTGTGACTACGGAGAAACTTATCAGTGAAACCATATGATTTTTACAGTTGAGCCCTCGCCCCAGGTTGAAGAGTGCTTTCCGTACTGGTACCAGCCAGGGCAGGGGTTGTCGGCGGTGGCTTGCAAAACAAGAGCTATAAGGGTCACCGAGTCGAACTAGTGTTGTTCTGCATATCAAACTAGCATACACGCGGGGGAGGTCTAGTAGGAATTCCGGCCGCACTCGAACCTTGCGCCCAGTTCTGATGGAAAGTTGAGGTGCTGATTGCGCAAGACCAAAGCGAGATGCTGTGTGGCAGGATGAGTAGCATGGAATATGAATCTATTGCTGTGTACTTGTGTGCATCATAACCGGCTTCAAAGCGTGGGCGACAGGCACCTACACAGCCTTCCAAGAGCGTAACATTTGCACATTTATTCTCGCGCTTTTTGTCCCCGCGGCGTTTTTTGTGCCCCTACCAAAACGCGGTGAGGTACAAAAAACGTGGGAATAAATGTGCAAATTTTGCGCCCTCAAACTCCCAATGGAAGGGAGCCTGGCCTGGTCTGCACACACCTATATATATAGTTCTGGGAAGACAACTCGATCGACCAGAAACAGCTTTACAAGTTGCGATAACGAACGAATGCCGGCCTCGACGGCAAGTTGACTAATTTCAAGTGGCGACCCGCAAGAATAGTTGAGACCCAAAATTCCCCACTACGTAACATAGCAGATGAATTGTGGTATCAGATTGCCAGAGTGCCATACAGGCGAAAAACGACTCGAGCAATGTCATGTCGAAGTAGCAGATATGTACTGGGGGACAGCTAAACGAACTAAGACAGGGTCACAATAATGCGACTGATTTCGGAGGGATTGGGAATCATGATAGCCTTATACTCCTCCACTAACATCACTAGCTGCGTGGAATTTGTCGCCGCCCCAGCGTGCAAAGTCTTCTGCGTCAGCTAATGCTTCTTTGTGACCCCTAACCCACTCCGATCCTGACAACCAGAGTGTGGCACATAATATGCCAATGACGGTGACGAAGTTGTTGATCAAGATTACCAGGGAGCCGGTATAGGGAGACCGATCTGCTGTAATCAAGATGATTTGTGCGATGTTGAATAGGAGAGGGAAGACGAAATTGGCGGCAGAAATATAGAAGATTTGCCGGATTCGCTCAGATATGCCGCTAACTGTTATCGGACAACGTGTGATCTATCCAGTTAGGAAGCACGAGGAAGGCGCTCACCACTTCGTATCGATGACGTGCGGACGTGGAGGTTATAAAGGAAGAAGCTGACAGAGTATCTTTCGAAAACGTAACAGCTAAGCCCTCGGAAGGCCACATAGAGAATTATCAGCTCACAGGTTGTCTGCCGTCTGCATCGTCCATTCAGCGGTCATATTACGGTTTCGATACCAGATAGCACCCTGATTCTGCACAAGAGCCTGGGTGGTAGACCCGAACTTGACGTAGTCATTGAACCACAGAGCCTGTACAAAGCATTACCAGCAGTCGACCTGAGCAATATCAAAGAAACGCACAAGAACTACCACTCGAGCGCATTTGATGCAAAATGGGAACGCGAATATTTTCACTAGAGTGAACCAGGGTGTGATAGTGACGGGGTAGAGTGTGAAGAGACGGGTTAGCAATATCGAGTCGTACAATAACGGCGGGTAGAAAGCGAAGACAATAGCAGTAATATAGAGTCTCGTTGACACCTGATTGAACGGGTCGACTACTGCCTTCCCACTAGTCAAGCCAGTCAAGATGGCCAACGTCAGGGCGACACAGATAGCAAGTACATTCAGCTGGAATACCAGGCGGCGTCGTGATTCCTTGGTGGAGAATCCGAGAAGCACTACGAGGAGGGTGAACAGACAGCCAGAACACGCGGCGTCGGCAACAATATAGTTAAAGGATGGACGTATTTCATCGATGAACGCATCGATGGCAACTTCTGAGCCTGTGACGGAGGACATTTGCGAGATAGAGGTTACCGCGTCTAAACGTTACAGACCTACATATGATATAGAGGCCCGTGACTATGAGCTGAAGCGGAGTCCACCATCCCATTGAGAAGGCTTATCGTAAGAGGTCAATGGCTGCGGCCAGTCAGACCACAGGAACACATAGTCCCTGATGGACGCCTTGCCCTACTGGCAATCTTTGTGACCTGCCTCAGATCATAGATCGGCGCTGGCACTGGTGATGAGTGTTTGGGAATTGAAACGAGAAGACTAATGATGTAGCACCTTCAAGGGAATGACCTTGCGCCTGTTATGTAATGGTCACAGACGAGGCCCATTTAGATGAAGTGCCTACTGGTGGCCCGTCGGGCGCTGGAGATGACCATATTCGTTAGCCTATGTCCTGAGGACCTACCTACCGCGCCCACCTCTCCGAGGATTAGGACCGCGTACAGTACTACGCACAGAGGCAGGTTCAAGCTTCAAAAGCGGCCTTGGGTCTGCGGTTTCAAGCTTACGAAAGCTTTCGTCAGGGGGCTGGACCGCTACCCCAACCGCTGCCCATCCAACGCTTTCAGGCTAGCTACCAATTAGGCCGTATACAGGGGAGCTACAATCCTCCGCAAGGTTGGTGTACCCAAAACGGGATTCAGTAAGGGGAGAGTGAGCTGTTCCTGTGCTTAACCCCTATGTCATGGCCAAGGATGAGACAGTTTATACGCACACTGGGACCTTAACGCTTCCATGCAGTAGTACTCGGGCGACGCCCTACCCATACCCGTGAGACGTGACATTGACCAACTTTAAGATGTTCGGTCATACCATTGAACGCCGAATGGAACTGCCAGAGTATACAAGTCTATGGCTCAGAAATTCAGGAGCAAGTCCAAGAGGCAACGAGAGATTGTTTCATCAACTGACATTGATTTAGTGAATCAAAAGGCACCATCCAGGGCTTAATCCCCCCTTTGCATCGCGGGCAAAAGGCTTACCGTGTTTGATACCCATGCCTCCTCCGTCATTGATCTTCTTGAGCCCAGTCTCTTCACAGCCGATCTTCCTAGCAAACCAACGAAAAGTTCGACAACGTCAACAACATCAACAAGTTATCGGCAGTTATCCTCGAGGTATCTGGCTCTACCGGACACGAGCTTCGGGTGTAGCCTTGTAGAACGAGGGGCAAGCGGAAACTGATAGTTGGTTACTGATCATAGCCTCACGGTGAGCTGCATACACTGCTGAGTGTGAAACGTGAGCGCTAGTCTCGAGGTTATTCGGCAACCAAAAGTGTTAGGCGGCCACTCAACATGAACAACTTGCACCGTATTCAATTCGTTATCAGGCACCTGAAGCATCGAGACATTCCAGGATCTCTCCCTCCGCGGTTACATTTACAGTGGCATCTCCGCCGACCCAGGCCTATGCCAACTCACCGTATGGCACGGGCTAAACAGATCGTTGTTGGCGCAAGCCAGTCGATATTCGTAATTGGAAGAGAGTCACCAGCGCGCGCTTGACATCCTGTGATACCCTAAATTACGAGGTGCCTATCTTTTTTTTTGCTGGCGGCGTATAGCTGTCTAGAAGGAGCGGTGCGTTCCGACTGCCTGCAATGAGGTCTGGTCGGGTACACTTACATAGGAGTCTCACTACATCATGGTTATTAAATTATCACGGATCATTGACTCCATGAGAAGAGACATGTGTGGCCGACATGGCATACTACCTGAGAAAATCATACCGGATAGAGATGGGCTCATTACCAACTCCGTTTGGATATCGGGTGCCATGTAGGAGTTGTGGGCGCAAGCCAGCTTGTAAAAATATCCGTAAGTTCGTGAGTAAACAACTCGCTCTAAATGTCCACGGCCGGCTGTCGCATGTTTCAGGCGAGTGGAAGAAACGGTTAAGAAAGTTCAATTGTACAGAGTAGTATTACGCAAAAAAGGCCGTACGTTGTGGCAATTTACAGGAGCTGCATGAGTGAATGCAGCGGAACCGACTTCACACCTACCCTACAATTGAAGAACTCCAAAGGTACCTATTACAAGGTAGTTGGGCATTCAAACCGTGGCATCATGTAGGTGGGCATCGTGTCGCATTATCGATACACGCAGCAATATTCACTGCCGCTTTTTGGCTCTCCAGGTATATGCCTTGCAAGAAAGCCTTTCATCCTACGTAGTTAGTGGATGGTCGCGGAAGACAGAGCTCGACTAACCGAAGTATTTGAGGCTGGTAGCTTCACCTGAAAACCAAGGGTGGTCGTTTACCAGAGCACCTATGTTGTTCAAGTGTCGGGGTATGAACGATGCACCCAAATTAGAATATGAGCCATGTAACTGACAATCTTTACCCTAGAAAGGCATGAGAATATCGATTAAGTCGGGGGCGTTGGGGTACATCCTCCGAAGAACCTCCATAACCTCTTGTTGCACTTGCATTGTGTTTCTGTTGAGCTGCTCGAGATAGTTCGAGTAATCGCCCTAAACCTTATGTATAAGCCGGGAAAATGACACAGGTAAGTGACAGCCTACCGTCGTGATAATGAAAAGGATCCCAGAGCCAGGAAAAAGGTTCGGATGAACCAAACTCTGCCATACCGGATTTTTCCCTCTTTTGCTAGTCGGTATAAAGTCCCATCTCAGTGTCGAACCAATTTTTTTTCTCAAATTGCAAGAAAATCTTAGTGTGCAGCGGCCAGTCTGGACGTTAGAGAAACGTCCTCCGGTGATTTGATCATCGTACGATCTCTACGTTGCTAGTAGCTTCTCGTTTTTAACCTGAGAGCACGGGCTCGAAAATGACGTCAGTGGCGACGTGACCAGTGCATGATCTGCGGTGAGGTTGAAGCCGCTTGTTGTTCGAGCGGACACTCCATTTTGATTATATTGAATGGTCTCGACGGTCTGCTTGAAGAGGGCTTGACTCGTATTGGGGAAGGTGGCAGTTTCCGCTTGAACGATACATGCATGGCCGCGCGGGTCCACACATATCAAGTCCACTCCCGGAAAACCGACATCAGGATCAAAAGTATAGTTGTAATTCTATCCTCCGTTAGACACGAGAGGTGTATAAACGTCAATGAGTATTTACCCAAGCAAAGGCCAAAAATGACGTGCGAAGGATTCGACGAGAGTATGATGGTGAGTGGTCATTATCTCGCACATTCATGACTGGTAACACAGCCTACCTGTGCATCTAAATTCCGACCCGGGAAAGGGAATCAGTTTAGGTAGAGGAAGTAAAAAGAGCAATAAAACTCGCATTCCTGAAGCGGATATAAGTCCAGTACTTGTAGCAAAGACAAACACACATAATCAATCTGATATTTCTCGCAGCCTCTCTTGCGGCGTCTCGGGAGCGACGCCCATATATTTGTATGCTGACCTAAGGTCCAGGTCAGTTTTATTCTGTTGCCACTGCTGTCCTGTTTTTTGTCGTGAGGAAATTAAGAGAGTACAGAGATGGTCTCTCGCACCTGGAAAGGCAGTAGTGTTGTCGAATGCGGTCAATGACAAGTTGAATGTCGTGGAGTAGTCGTTAGGTCCGTTATAATCGAAAAACGCTGCAACAAAATGAGCGTGATACATGGAAGTGGGAGCGACGGATGGCATGAACACCAAACATACTTATGCTCGTATCAAAATGCTTCTCTGCTGTCGACAAGTTATGTTTTTGCACCAGCAGCCAGACGGGATTAACAGGCCCGTTACCTGTTTGGGTTCTATGGATCTAGTTGGGGCCCTTTTCCATGATATATGAAACGATGACACCGAATGTCATTTGGGTCATACGTCCACCGAATATGGATTTGGCTTCCACAATCACGAAGTCGTTGATGCTCTGTTCATGGGGTGTGCGGGCTGCTACAACGCCGGCTATACCACCACCGGGAATGAAGACCATGGTGTTATTTGGGGGTGCACCAGAGGGTGTGAGGTCGTCTTGGCACCGAGTGGGATTGATAACTTGGGAATGCGCCAGGAAAAAGGCTTTGGAAAACCACCTAAATCGAGACATAACAAGAGAAGGAAGATGGCACGCAATGCGCATAGCGTTGGTCTTGACGTTGGCCATTTTACAGGTTCTAGAAGCGATAATCACTGCAGTCAGGCTTGTGAGAGGAATCAGACGACTTGGACTTGTACTAGATAATTGGCCGACTGATCTGCGCAGCCCATGATAGCAGAGTCCAAATAGAGTTAGCACTTCTGCCATTATAAAGACAAGGAGCCCCTTCACAGATCAGCGACTGCGGAGGGTGAGCATTCGTGAAACCATGTGATTAGTAGTTGGTCTTCTCGTTCGATGGTTAAAGAGCGTTTTCCCCCGACCCTGTCGGCTAGGATGCGAGCTGCGAGCTATTACTCGCAAAATAAGAGCAGTAACACTTACCTAGTCCAACCAGAGGTGCATTGTGTATCGAACCAGTATAGGTGCAGGGGAGGTCAGGCATAACATAACGGAATACCTGTCGGGAATTTCCTGGCTCCAGCCCTGCGCCCAGTTCTTACATAAATGATAAGACTGATGAAAAGTTGAGGCGCTGATTACCCCGAGAACGTGAGTATCTGAAGCCACTACAAAACAATTTAGTTTAGCCTTGAAAGGTAGGGATTCCAGCGGCCTACGGAATATATTTTTGGCTGTTGCTGTGCACCCATAGCCAATGCTTCGAAGCGTGTGTGAACACAACAATTGGTTTGAAGGATAGGGCTCAGTCGACCAGAAAAAGCTGTACGAGTTACGATAATGATCTGATATGAGCCTTGACGATAACTTGATTATTATTAGGTGGTTGCGCACAAACAAGGAGTGAGGTCCAGATCAACAATAACATCAGCATTTGGTCGATACCGACGATGCGGCGACTAGTGTGATTGCAAACTCCCGAAGTATCTTGGTTTTACGCACCTCTATTGCGATACTCCATTGACGGCTCGTTCCTTTCTGTCTGCACAGCACGGCAGATGTGTGGCAGATGGACTGTAATATGTATTGGCTTCGGACAGGGGCAAGATACCCTAGCCTGAAACCTGTCCACAAGTAAAGAACGAGTAGAAGGATGTAATGCACTCGGAGTGGTGCTGACACTAGTTTCAGGAACATGGGGAAGGGAGCGACGAAACCATGCGTACGAACTGGCTGAATGCTATGCCGCTCGAGGCAGGAGACACCTGAGACTACTGAAACCTTTTTAAAAACGTTCAGCCTCGAGGCACGAGGGGGTAATTAGAAGTCACGTGACATATACATTAGTACATGCTGTGCTGGCAACTTTACGGTACGTACATGTAACCTCGCACTTGACCGCACGTACGCTGCTGAATTATTTGGGGTTTAAAGTTCTACATACAGAGAAAAAATTTTATCGTCTCCTCCTGTGTCGTGGCAGTAACTTTATATATTTACAAGGTGAAGCTCGCGGGTACACAGCAATATGATATAAGTCACACCAAGGTGCTATACTTGTTCTCTTTCTCGGGGATAGTGGCTTGCTCGGGCCCCGTCTCCGTGTCCAAGACGCCGGGAATGGCAGATCCGTCCCCCGCTGCAAATACGATTGGACTCTCACTCTCCCAACCAGCGACATGATCCCTTCCAAAGTACGAATCAGGCGAGTTGAACACTGCGTGGTCAGGAAAGGGTTCGTTGCGGGTGCGAACCCACTCTCGCGATCCTGAGAACCACAGTGTTGCACACTGTACCCCTAGGATAGTTACATAGTTATTGATCAGCATCAGCAACGCGCCATTAGTTTGGGACCGATCAGTCATGATAGAGATGATCAAGATGATATTGAAGATGAGAGGGAAGACAAAATTGGCGACAGAGATATAGAAGATTTGGCGCACACGTTCTGCAATGCCGCGTGCTGTACATTGGGACATGCGTAACACTTAGTCCACCCGATAGGTAGTAAACTCACTCACCGCTTCTTATCAGTTTCGTGCAGCCATGGAGCCTGTAAAGGAAAAAGCTAACAGAGTACCTATTAAAAAGGGTATGGGGTAAATCTTTCAACCGACCGCTTCGAGGTTATCCTACATACGCGTTGTCTGCAATTTGCATCGCCCATTCACTGATCAAATAAGGATTGTGGAACCAGGTGGAAGTCGCAGCCAGGGTGAGACCCTCCGTTGTCGCAGTCCTGACGAAGTCGCTGAGGAAAAGAGTCTGCATATAAAATCACCGTCACGGACTTACTTAAATATCGACAAAGAGACGTACAAGAACCACCACCCGAGCACATTTGACGCAGAAGGGAAATGCGGATATCCTCAACAGAGTGGCCAGAGGAGTATTGAAGAGAGGGTAGAGTGCAAAGAGCCGAATCAATAACATCGAGTCATACAGCAACGGTGGGAAGATGGTGAAGACAATTGAAGCAAGATAAACACTTGTCGACACCGGATTGAACGGGTCGACTATGGCCTTCCCATTGGTCAACCCAGTCAATATGCTCGTCATGAGGACGAGGCAGATGGCAAGCGCATTTAACCGGAACGCCAAGCGGCACCGAGACTCCTTCGTGGAAAGCGCGCAAAGGACTGCAAAGAGGGTGAATACGCAGGCGGTGGAAGCGGTGGTCGCCAGGATATAGTCGAAACTCGGATGGATGGTGTTCACGAATGCATTGATGGTAGCTTCTGAATCCGTCACTGAGGACATGTGAAGTAGGGCATCCGAACGTATACATGCACCACTAATATATTCTACCGTGTCAGACGCACGGACGATGTCCGTATTTGGTTTGTACAGCTCGGGTTCTAAACAGAATTAGCACCGCTTACGACTAGTCTGAATCCTTTGAGAGATCCGTGGTTGCGAAGAAGGTCATACGGTGAGTGACACCGCTGGTGCAATCAGTCGGACTTCCAGCCTGACATGTTAGATAGTGTCTTTCGTACTGGTACCCTTTGCATCACACTTGGTCGGCTAGGGCGGGAGCTGCCTGGGGTTGCTTGCAGCATAAGAGCAGTAAGACTCACCGACTGTGTGGTTTGGTGTACCGAACCAGCACACGTGGGGAGTGATAGAAATTCTACCAGGATAAAAGGATGGAATTGCTGTATACACACGTTGCAATGTTGGGGAGTCTCCTGACTGGAACCTTCCGCCGAGTCTCGATAATCGAGGTGTTGATTACGCCACTTCGGCCACTGAGCGTCTCATTTTTGTGCTGCAAGAAACGACCTAGCCTCAAAAGGTAGGGGACGTGCGAGTAAATAGTTAGGGGAATACGAGTTACGACTCAGTCGAACCATAAACAGTCCTACAATTTGCGATAACAAGCTGATACTGGCCCAATGCGGACGACTGGCTTAAGTATTATCGGGTGGCGACGTGCAAGGATCTTGAGCCCCGGGTTTGGGTCAATTCCCCAATGCGAAGCTTGGCCCCGGGCGAAGACCTCGTTACCTAATATCGCCATTGGGTCGGCGCCGTCGTTAACCGGTATAGATCGAAATGTATCTTAGCTAAATGTACGAACCTCGGCAATGGTACTTACAGCCTAATTCCTGCCTGCATGCGACGGGAACCGCGTGGTAGACGGACTGTACTATCCATCAGATTCGGACTCAGAAAACGGAGGCAAGGTGCAAAGAAGAGAGTCCTTCTGTACTCCAGAGGTGGTAGCACGCACGCGAACCAACATATTAATTGGATCAGACTGGAGCGGCTGACTGGATATAATGCACCCCACTATCATATAATTGAGTTGATGGTACTGCTTTCAGAGGGATTGGGAATCATGCTAAGAGATACATAGCATACGTTTCGGCATGTAGGGGTTTTTTATACTCCTTCACTAATGTTACTAGCTGCTTGGAATTTGTCACCGCCCCAGCGTGCAAAGTCTGCCCCATCAGCTAATGTTTCTTTGCGATCTCTGACCCACTCCGATGCTGAGAACCACAGTGTAGCACATAATACACCAATGACGGTGAAGAAATTGTCGATCAAGAGTAGTAGGGTAGCAGTATAGGGGGACCGATCTGTTGTAATCATGATGATTTGAGCAATGTTGAATAGGAGAGGGAAGACAAAATTGGCGACAGAAATATAGAAGATTTGCCGGATTCGCTCTGATATGCTGCCAACTGCTATCGAACAATGTGTGATTTATTCAGCTAGGAAGTACGGGAAAGGCGCTCACTCCTTTGTATCGACGACGTGCGGACAAGGAGGTTATAAAGGAAGAAGCTGACTGAATATCTTTCGAAAACGTAACAGCTAAGCCCCTGGCAGACCGCATGGAGGGTTATCAGCTCACAAGTTGTCTGCCATCTGCATCGTCCATTCAGCGGTCAGGTTGTGGTTACGATACCAGATAGCACTCTGATTCTGCACGAGAGCTTGGGTGGTAATCCCGGACTTGATGTAGGCATTGAGCCAGAGGGTCTGTACGAAGCATCACCAGGAGTGGTCCTGAGTAACATCAAAGAAACGCGCAAGGACTACCACTCGAGCGCATTTGATGCAAAACGGGAACGCGAATATTTTCACTAGAGTCAACGAAGGCGTGATAGCCATGGGATGGAGCGCGAAGAACCGCGCTAGCAATATCGAGTCGTACAGTAGCGGAGGGTAGAGAGCGAAGACAGTGGCAGTAATATAGACGCTCTTCGACACCTGATTGAACGGGTCGAGGATCGCCTTCCCACTAGTCAAGCCGGTCAAAATGCCCGGCGTCAGGGCGACACAGATGACAAGTACGTTCAGCTGGAATACCAGGCGGCGTCGTGACTCCTTGGTGGAAAATCTAAGAAGAACTATGAGGAGAGTGAACAGTGAACAGACAGGCAGAACAAGCAGTGCCAGCAAGGATATAGTCAAAGCATGGACGTATTTGGTCAACGAATGCATTGATGGTGATTTCTGGACCTGTAACGGAGGACATTTGTGAGATGGAGGTCACAATGTCTAAACGCACGTACAGACCTATGATATACCTTCCCAGAACGAGGTTTGTACAGCCCGTGACGGATGAGTCTAAACGAAGTTGACACCCTCATTGAGAAGGCTAGTCATAAGAGGTTTGCTACTGAGATAACCGCCAGTGAGACCACAGGATCACGTATTCGCTGATGGATACCTTGTCCCACTGGCAACCTTGGCAATCCGCCTCGGAATTAGTTGGCTAGGGTCGGCGCTGGCACTGATGATGGGCGCTCGGGAACTAAAACAAGAAGAGTATTGAGCCCGAGCGGCGTTTAGACGTTCCTTTGATGGCGAGCACTTTCAAGGGAATGGGTTTACGTCTGTCATGCAATAGATAGAGACTATGCTTATTTATATAGACAAAGTTGCCCATCGGGGCGCTGGAGTACCCGTTGAGGGGACTGACTTTAGCATCACTGAAAACGTCAGACTAGAATCTAATTAGTACAACGTTAGCTCGGGAACAAATAGAAGTAAATACCTCGTCAGCCCATGTATCGTGTTCGTAGCTGGTGCTCACCGAATCAAGCCCTAGATATGTTTGTGTTGGTATCACAGAGTAGATACTGGCATCCCGTACTAGGGACTCCAAGGTAGCAGAACACTCTCCAGTGCAGTAGATTATTCTAGAATAATATTCACACACAGTATATAAGCCCGAGTAGATAGGGCGAACAATACAATCAATTATCTTATCAATCCTTCCCACAATCGAGCTACTACTCTACAGGTTATGAGCCCCGGCTCGTCGCTATAAACAAAACCTCTATCGAATTAACGCTATCTAATAAAAACTTCGTGTCACTATGTCGGGGAACACCGACGACTTTGTTAATGTCACAACAAACACAAATAATGCTAGTGGAGCCGGCAGTAGGGTATGAAACCTCGGCGCTATCTCTTCATACAAAGTAGATACGCTTAAAGACAACAATTGGCACGCATGGAGAATCAGAATGCAAAAATTCTTATGCCTGCATAAAGTCTTTAAGTATGCTGAGGGGAGCTGCCCAAAACCAGAGGATGACTCCACTAACAGTGCCGAGATATCAGCGTGGGAAGAAGAAGACCTTATCGCGCAAACCCTCATATTAACAAATATAGATGACCAACAGATGGACCACGTCATGCATGCCGAGACAGCGGCACAGATGTGGGAAAATCTTAAAATGGCTCATCAGACACACGGCGTTCAAACCGCTCTCATTGCAAAGAGAGAGTTATTGAATGCCAAATGTCCAGAGGGTGATAACGTTGTGGCACATATTAATAAACTCAAAAGGATGTGGAACGACCTGTCAGCCATGGGGAAACCAGTCCCAGACGACGAATTCAAAGACATTCTATTATTAAATATGCCGGAGTCTTGGACGACGTTTACCACATCGTATATGGCAGGCCGGTGTGGGGAGCCCATACTCCCTGAGGCTACAGAGCTCCCTTAGCGGCCTTTCTCACTCTCAGTAGTCGCTCACTCACGCATTACAACACTCCCTTGGCTAGAAACATTGCCGCGTATGCTAACGTCACACCTTCTGTCACGTCATGTACTCGCACCAGCAACATCACCGCTGACTCACCAGTTACCATATTAGGTTCATCCTCTGTCGACATATCCCCTCGGCAGCTATATCCACTCTACAAGTGCCGAGGCTGTCGCCCGCTTAGTAACGCCGCCCACCGCATCCCAGACCCGTTGAAGAAATCGCCGCCTCCCCCTACAATGTACACTCACTACCCAGGCACATTGTCTGTACACTTTCCACTTTTACTTACTTTCGTTTTTATGGACTTTACTTGTTTTATCTTCGTCTATATCGCCACTGTGCATGTGAATGTCCATGCATCAGTCTTTATCTTTTCTCTTATTACTTTTGACATATGACAGATCCGAAATATTCCGATTTTACCTTAGAAACCACTGTCCTTATGCTACAAAAAGTCCGCTGTACATAGAAAGATAACCACCCACTTTTTGGAGTCAACATCTGCGTGTCTAAGAGTCTTCCTGAGTCCCTAGAGTCACTTTCCAGAGTATCTTCGAGTCCCCAGAGCATCCCCAGAGTCCCCAGAGTCAGTCTTATTGTCTATTCGTCGTTCTCGAGTCTTCCTGCCCCAGAATTGCCGCTGCGCCTACTACAAGTCCATTTCAGTGTTTACAGCGTCTACCTACGAGTTCAAGAGCACAAAATCGCCGCCCTATGAGTTATTGCCGTCAAGAGATATCCCCAGCTCTCTAGAAGTTATCCTGCACCTGTCTAAGGCGGACTTTCGAGTTCTTCGTCGCCAACACTCCCCAGTCACCAAGAGAAATCCTCCTTCGCCTTCTAGCCCTCCCTTCTGTCTCCTTCCAACACAGCACCCCTTGGGACAAGCCTAGGTCTAACCTACAGCTTTCCCAGCTTTCCCCTTGCGCTCTCACAAGAAGAGTTGCCCACAACGAAGGTTCAGATGTTCCCGGAGCAGGAATGGGAGGAAGCGACTAACCAAAATAAGTATGCTTCCCTGATTGGATCTTTGATGTATGCCGCAGTTGCCACATGGCCTGACATCGCCTACGCCGTAAATAGACTGGCCTCATTTACATCAAACCCAGACTTAAGACACTGGGTAGCGGCCAAAAGAATATTGAGGTACCTACAAGGAACAAAAGACTACGGTATAATGTATAGTGCAAAGAAAGGCAGTACTACTACCCAAATATTTCAAGGGTATGTAGATGCAAGCTTTGCTAATACTGAGAACCGCGCGTCTGTCACAGGCTATGTATTCTTAGCTCAAGGGGGAGCCATTGTTTGGGGCTCGAAGAAGCAAACCTTAATCGCGCTGTCAACAACCGAAGCGGAATATGCCACGCTGGCTAAATGTACTCGAGAGTGTGTATGGCTATGAAAGCTATATGCAGAACTAGGGTACAGACAGACAGAGCCAACTAAGATAATGACAGACAGCGAGGGAGCCCGAGCCTTAGCATATAATCCCCAATTTCATGCCAGGACGAAACACTTCGACATATCTCATCACTACATGCGTGAGAAGATCGACCAGAAGAAGGTCGAGATTTGTCATTGTTCCGACAGGTACCAAACTGCCGACATATTTACCAAAGCGCTACCTAGGGACAAGCACGAGAGGCATACCCGAGAGATGGGTATGACCCCGGCTTGAGGGGGAGTGTTGGTATCGCAGAGTAGATACCGGCATCCCGTACTAGGGACTCCAAGGTAGCAGAACACTCTCCAGTGCAGTAGATTATTCTAGAATAATATTCACACACAGTATATAAGCCCGAGTAGATAGGGCGAACAATACAATCAATTATCTTATCAATCCTTCCCACGATCGAGCTACTACTCTACAGTTTGTCTCCAGATCTAAGGCCCTTCGTAATCAAGGAGAGCGGTCCAACCCACCCCACCAGAGATTCGCGATATTTTGTTTTCTTGAAGCAGCGACGGGCTTTTGGCCCATCGTTAGTATCATGCCCACGAGGAAGCCACTGAGGTCCCTGGTCCAAAGCCAAGCCCTTCTCAGCGATGCAACAAGCTCGGTGTCTACGTCCGAGATCCCACCATCTCCGCCCTCAGGAGTCAGTGCGTCTCAGAAACATGGACACTTACTCCCAGATTGTCCTTCCCTTTACCTCGTCGCCAGAGTTGTTTGAGCAGTATACGAACACGTCTGGCAGATTCCGCACGAGCTCTATGCTCATAGATTACCGAGCACCTTGACTTGCTTGGTAAGTTGATCCCGTATGAACTCATGTCGGGCCTAGGTAGTGGCTCGAGAGGGCCTTGCATTGTCACGACTTCTGCCTAGAGGTGATTCTATGTCATGCAACTGATGTATGGCGAGTGGGCTTGGTATGTTCGCTCCTTCTACCCTACCGGCACACCTGCCCTAGTGGTCAATTAATACATACTGGACAAGATTCCATGGAGGTTGCCGTCAAAAGTGGGGCCCCTCCAGTCCAAATGGAGGAGAGGAGGCACTAACGCTCAGTATTTATGAATATATCGCTTGTTTCTTCTGTGCCGGACTTAATAAATCTTCGTACAGGTCGATTTTCTATGGTTTGCACATGCAAGGCACATCCATTGACCCATTGATTATCAGTAGTCCGGAGGACGCAGCACTTTATAAGTGTTAGTCTTCGGGGACGCTTTCCTTGTGCATTTCGAGTGTTGATGACACGGAAAGGGTCAAGTCGAAGAAGGCATCCCGTCCTTCAAGCACTCTCACGTGTGCCGCCAATCTCAGCTAAGGCAGCTGCACCCGACATATCTCGAGTGTGGTCAAGAAAACGGTTCTTTGGCACGAAGTGACAAAGTGGATGGCGGAGAAGTAAACAGTACTAACGTTCCCCCGGGAATGCAAGGTAGTATAGCCAAATGCATGGGCAACAAAGATGACCTTAGGTAGGCTCCTCATCCGCTGACCGCCCGTCGAATGCAATGAAAGTATATGTATGAAAGTCGCGCTGGCGTGGCGCAGCATCCGACCTCTGCGAAAGAGCACGTATCACACGCATCCCTGTTTGGAATTTGAGGTTATTATTCTGATTGGCATCAGTACGTATTCGCTTTTGCCTTGTAGTACTCTCATCATTGCTCCTTCGGTCAGAATCTCACAAGGGCATACCTGGACAAGACAAAGCTCGTGAGATCTGAGTCGCAATGAACTAACGGACTTTGTCCTTTTTGTCTGATTTGTCGGCAACGTCCTGTGGTCTCTGGTTCCTACTCCATCCTTGAGCCTGGAATGTGAGGCGCGCAGTAGATTCCCGATACATGAACCACAGGGCGTGGCTAAACTAACTAAGAAAAGGTCGCAATAATGCGATTGATTTCAGAGGGATTGGGAACTGACCATGAAATACGGAAGATACACGCTAACCTGGTGTTTTTATACTTCATCACTAATACTACTAGCTGCTTGGAATTTGTCACTGCCCCGACGTGCAAAGTCTGCTCTATCAAGTGTGACGGACCTCCCCCCAATTACTGTAATTTTGTTCTCACTCCTCTTCCCAACACCGTTTGCTCTACCCGAGTTCGGATTGGGCGAGAACATGTCGTCAGATAATGATTCCTTGTGACCCCTAACCCACTCTGATCCTGAGAACCAGAGAGTGGCACATAATACACCGATGACGGTAACGAAGTGATTGATCAAGACTAGCAGGGTGCCAGCATAGGCAGACCGATCTGCCGTGACCAAGACGATTAATGCAATGTTGAATAGGAGAGGGAAGACAAAATTCGCGACAGAAATGTAGAAGATTTGTCGGATTCGTTCTGATATACCGCCAGCTATTGTCAGGCAGCGTGTGATTTATTCAGCTAGGGAGCAAGAAGAAGGCGCTCACCTCTTCGTACCGATGATGTGCGAATATGGAGGTTATAAAGGAAGAAGCTGACTGAGTATCTTTTGAAACGTAACAGCTAAGCCCCCGGCAGACGACATGGAAGGTTTTCAGCTTACAAGTTGTCCATGATCTGCATCGTCCATTCAGTGGTGCTATTAGGGTTACGATACCAAATAGCACCCGGATTCTCAGGCTGCACGAGAGTCAGGGTGGTAATCCCGGTCTTGATGTAGCCTTTGAGCCAAAGTGTCTGTATAAGCTGTCATCGGAGTGAACCTGAGCGACGTCAGAGAAACGCACAACGGCTACCACTCGAGCACATTTGATGCAAAAAGGAAACGCGAACACTTTCACTAGAGTCAAGGAGGGCGTGCTGGCGACGGGGTAAAGGGCAAAGAGCCGACTTGACAATATCGAATCGTACAGTAGTGGAGGGTAGACAGCGAAGACAATGCCAGTCATATAGACACTCTTCGACACCTGATTGAACGGGTCGACTATCGCCTTCCCACTAGTCAAGCAGGTGAAGATGCCCAGTGTCAGGGCGACACAGATAGCAAATACATTCAGCCGGAATACCAGGTGGCGTCGTGACTCCTTGGTGGAGAATCCAAGAAGAATTATGAGGAGGGTGAATAGACAGGCAGAACACGCAGTGCCAGCAAGGATAAAGCCAAGGCATGGACGTATTTGATCAACGAATGCGTTGATGGTAGTTTCTGAACCTGTGATGGAGGACATTTGTGAGATGGAGGTCACCGCGTATAGACGAACTTACGAACTTATGATATACCCTCCCTAGAACGAGGTTTAATTTGTACAGCCCGTGACGGATCAATCTAAAAGGAGCTAAGCACCCTACTGAGAAGGCTAGTCATAAGAGGTATGTACATAGTTGGCTGTGAGAGATAGCCGCCAGTGAGACCGCAGCATATCATATTCGCTGATGGACGCCTTGCCTTACTGGTAACCTTGGTGATCTGCTTCGGAATTAGTTGACTTGGGCCGGCGCTGGCGCTGATGATGGGTACTCGGGAATTGAAGCAAGAAGACTTGTAGTTGGCACTCAGCGAATCAAGCCTCCATCGAGGATGCCAGTAGAAAGAGAGAAAAAAAAAGAACTCCAGAGAAACCCTTCGTGATCAGAAAGAGCGGTCCAGTCCACTCTATCACAGGTTCGCGGTATTTGTTTTCCTAAAGCAGCGACGGGCTTATTGGCCCATCATTTACTAGTATTATGCCCATGAAGAAGCCACTAGTCCCAGGTCGGAAGCCCATCTTAGTCATGTAACAAACTCGGTATCCACATTCGAAATCCCGCCACCTCCACCCTCTGAGGAGCCAAGTTATGGAGGTCGCTGTCAAAAGTGGACCCTCAGTTGAAGTGGAGGAGAGGAGGCACTAACGCTCAGTATGAACATATCGTTTTTTGTCTTTCGTGCGAGACTTAACAAATCTTCGTACAGGTCAATTTTCTATGGTTTGCACACGCAAGGCACATCCAGTTCACCCATTGATTATCAGTACTCCGGAGGAAGCACCACGTTATAAGATGGGAAAACGTTAGTCTTCGGGGATGCTTTCCTTATGCATTTCAAGTGTTGACAACATGAACAGGGTCAAGTCGAAGGAGGCGCCCTGTCCTTCAAGCACTCTCACGTGTCCCGCCAATCTCAGCTAAAGCAGCTGTACGCGACATACCTCGAGCGTGGCCGAGAAGATGATTCTTTGGTACGAAGTGACAAGGTGTAGATGGAACAGTGCTAGGGTTCCTCCGGGAATGCGAGGTGGTATAGTCAAATGCATGGGCAACAAAGATGACCTCACGTAGGCTCCTCTTCCACTCACCGCCCGTCAAATGCAATGAAAGTATATGTGTAGAAGTCGCGCTGGCTTAGCGCAGCATCCCGCCCCTGCGAAAGAGTACGTATCCCACATCCCTGTTTGGTAACGAAAGCGCCAACGATATTCTGGATTGCATCAGTACATACTCACTTTTTACATGTAGTACTTTCATCATTGCTCCTTCGGTCGGAATCTCATAAGGGCACACCTAGACAAGACTCGTGGGATCTCAGTCGTGATGAATTAGCGGACTTTGTCGTTTTTGTCTGATTTGTCGGCGACGTTCTGTGATTTCTGGTTCCCACTCCATCCTTGAGCCTGAAATGTGAGGCGTGCAGTAGACCCCCGATACATGAACCATGAGGTGTGGCTAAACTAACTAAGACAAGGTCACGGCAATGCGACTGAGTTCGGACGAATTGGGAACTGACCACGAAATAGTTTGTACTAAAGGTCCAAAGTAATTAGCCGGAAGATACACGTCGATCTGGTCTTTTTATACTTCACCACTAATGATAGTAGCTGCTTAGAATTTGTCACCGCCCCAACGTGCAAAGTCTGCCGTATCAGGTGTGATGGACCTCCTCCCGATTACTACTATTTCGTTCTCACACTTCCTGCCAGCACCATTTATCCTACAAGGGCTCAGACTGAGCGAAAACGGATCGCCAGATGATGATTCTTTGCGACTCCGGACCCACTCCGAACCCGAGAACCAGAGTGTGGCACATAATACACCAATGGCGGTGAGAAAGTTGTTAATCAAGAGTACCAGAGCGCCAGTATGGGGGGACCGATCTGTCGTAATCAAGATGATTTGTACAATGCTGAATAGGAGAGGGAAGACAAAATTGGCGACGGAAATGTAGAAGATTCGCGGGTTTCGCTCTGATATGCCGCCAACTATCACAACATGTGGTTTTAATCAACGAGGCAGTACGGGGGAAGGCGCTGACCACTTCATATCGATGACGTGCGGACATGGCGATTATAAAGGAAGAAGCTGACTGAGTATCTGTTCAAAAACGTAACAGCTAAGCCTCCGGAAGGTTACAAGAGGGTTATCAACTTACAAGTTGTCTGCCATCTGCATCGTCCATTCAGCGGTCATTCTAGGGTTACAATACCACTTAGCACCCTGATTCTGCACGAAAGCCTGAGTAGTAAGCCCGGGCTTGATGTAGTCGTTGAGCCAGAGAGCCCGTATAAAGCATCATGCATCACCCGCACTGGACCTGAACAACATCAATCAAACGCACAATGACTACAACTCGAACACATTTGATGCAAGATGGGAACGCGAATATTTTCACTAGGGTGAACGAAGGCGTGCTGGCGACGGGGTAGAGTGCGAAGGGACGAGCTAGCAATATTGAGTCGTACAGTAGCGGCGGGTAGAGATCAAAGACAACGGCAGTAATATAGACGCCCGTCGACACCTGATTGAACAGGTCGACTATCGCCTTCTCACTATTCAAGCCAGTCAAGATGCCCAGTGTCAGAGCAACACAGATCACAAATACATTCAGCTGGAATACCACGCGGCGACTCCTTCGTGGAGAATCCAAAAAGACCCACGAGGAGGGTGAGCAGACAGGCAGAACACGCAGTGCTGGCAAGGATATAGTCAAAGGATGGGCGTATTTGATCAATGAACCCATTCATGACGACTTCTGGACTTGTGATGGAGAACATTTGTAAGACAGGGGTCACCGCATCTAAACGCACTTACGGACCTATGATATACCTTCCCCGGAACGAGGTTTGCACAGCTCGTGATGGATGAGACCAAACGGAATTGACACCTCTACTAAGAAGGCTAGTCATAAGGGGTAGTTGGCTGTGGAGAGATAACCGCCAGTGAGACCACAAGAAAACATCCGCCAATAGATGGCTTGTCATCCTGGCAATCTTTGTGGCCTGCCTCGAAGTTAGTTGGCTAGGGTCGGTGCTGGCACTGATGATGCGTGCTCTGGAATTGAAACGAGAAGACCAGTGAACTCGAGCAGCGTTAAGGTACCATGGCAATAGGAATTCCGTTGATGTACATAGTAATCTCCATTGATAGAAGGGATGATGATGATCATGCAGCGTCTGCTATGTGATGGACAAGGACCTTATCAGCTGTCAGATAATGTTCCCGGTGGGGCCCTCGGGGCGCTGATGCGAGACTATGTTTGGTCATATCATAGGACAGACGAAACTTGGTGAAACATAGTTCATGGCTCAGATATCGTAATCGCTTCCGAGTTCGAAATTGGACAAATGCAACGGCCTCGTGAATTCAGAGGGAATCTCCCCACAGCAGGCTTTTCACCCTTTGACCGTCCGTTGAGTGCCCCGAAGGCGTCCAGAGGTCTCAGAAGGCCTTGGCGTGGCGCAACATCCTATCCCATCCCGGTGGGGCGGAACATCCCTGTTGTAATTCGAGATTAAATAAAGCGCCAGTAGTGACATTGGAATCGCACCTATCCGTTTCTACATGCAGTGTTTAGCAGGAACCACCCGTGTAACCCACGGCCAAGGATTACTCTCCTTGCTCCTTCGGCAGGAATCTCACCACAGCCTACCTGGACAGATGTCGACATCCTCGTGGGATCTCAGTCACAACGAACTAGTGGAACATACTTTCCATTCACTCTCCATCCTTGGTCCTTTTCGTTCAATTCATCGGCGACCTCCTTTCCCACCTTGTCCTTGAAGGTGAGGTGTAAGGCGCTTGATAGATTCCAGGAGCATGTACTGAGGGTAGTGTTGCCGAACTGAACTGAACTCGAAGTTCGCTTTGATTTGAATCCTACATCAGTTGGGTACGGATCGATGGTACGAAGCAGAGTGAAGTTTTGAATCGAGCTGTAACCGAAGTGGCGCTATGATATGGTAGTAGTACCATAATGGAACGATTGGGACTTGATTATCTACGTAATCAGTGGCTTCTGCCTACTATCTACTCGACGCCTTGCTCTGTTATCATACAGCAACGCGATCGGATGGAACGCTTAGCGACTTCGTTCACTCGACTTTACATCTCGGTAAGTCGAAGTGTCGCCGAGTTGCCACTTTGATCTGGTTCGCGGAAAAGCTAGCTGTGGGGTATAGCTAAACAGCCATAAAGTACGTACGAAGGATACATGTCGACCTGGTTTTTTTTATACTTCATCACTAATATTACTAGCTGCTCGGAATTTGTCACCACCCCAGCGTGCAAAGTCTGCCCTGTCAAGTGTGACGGACCTCCCAATTACTACAACTTCGTTCTCACTCCTCCGCCCAGCACCATTTACCCTACCGGAGCTCGGATTGAGCGAGAATGGGTCGTCAGATAATGATTCTTTGTGACCTCTAACCCACTCCGATCCTGAGAACCAGAGTGTGGCACATAATACACCGATGACGGTGACAAAGTTATTGATCAAGAGTAGTAGGGCGCCAGTATAGGGGGACCGGTCTGTCGTAATCAAGATGATTTGTGCAATGTTGAATAGGAGAGGGAAGACGAAATTGGCGACAGAAATGTAGAAGATTTGCCGGATTCGCTCTGATATACCGCCAACTATTATCGAGCAATGTGTGATTTATTCAGCTAGGAGGGACAGAGAAGGCGCTCACCTCTTCGTATCGATGACGTGCGGACATGGAGGTTATAAAGGAAGAAGCTGACTGAATATCTTTCGAAAACATAACAACTAAGCCCCCCGCGGGCCACGTGGTGGGTTATCAGCTTACGAGTTATCCACCATCTGCATCGTCCATTCGGCGGTGATATTAGGGTTACGATACCAGCTAGCAACCTGATTCTGCACGAGACTCTGAGTGTTAAGACCGGACTTGATGTAGTCGTTGAGCCAGAGACTCTGTACAAAGCATCACCAGCTGTCGACATGGGTAGCGTCGAAGAGACGTACAAGGACTACCACTCGAGCGCATTTGATGCAAAACGGAAACGCGAATATTTTCACTAGAGTCAACGAAGGCGTGCTAGCGATGGGGTAGAGAGCAAAGAGCCGAGTTAACAATATTGAGTCGTACAGTAGCGGAGGGTAGAGAGCGAAGACAATAGCAGTAATATAGACGCTCTTCGACACCTGATTGAACGGGTCGACTATCGCCTTCCCACTAGTCAAGCCGGTCAAAATGCCCAGCGTCAGGGCAACACAGATGGCAAGTACATTCAGCTGGAATACCAGGCGGCGTCGTGACTCCTTGGTGGAGAATCCAAGAAGAACTATGAGGAGAGTGAACAGAGAGGCAGAACACGCAGTGCCGGCGAGGATATAGTCAAAGCATGGACGTATTTGATCAATGAACGCGTTGATGGCGACTTCTGGACCTGTAACGGAGGACATTTGTGAGATGGGGGTCACCGCGTCTATACGCACGTACGGACCTATGATATACCTTCCCCAGAACGAGGTTTGCACAGCCCGTGACGGACGAGTCTAAACGGAGCTAACTCCCCCCAACTGAGAAGGTTAGTCATAAGAGGTAGTTGGCTGCGCACAGATAGCCGCCAGTGAGACCACAACATATCATATTCGCTGATGGATGCCTCGCCTTACTGGCAACCTTCTGGTGGCCCGCCTCGGAGTTAGTTGACTAGGGTCGGCACTGGCACTGATGCTGAGTGCTCAGAAATTGAAACAAGAAGACTGATTGAACTTGCTGAGCAGCGCTAAGTGTTTACGGAGAATAAAAGTTCCGTTGATGTAGTTACCTTCATTAATGGAGAATTGTGATGGAACGTGCAGCAAGTTTGAGTAACAAGTTTGCGCCTGTTATGCAACCAACGAACAAAAGGCCTTATTTTAGAGAGAGTTCTGGCCGGTGACCCGTCGGAGCGCTGACTCCGGGAGGCCACTGAGACCAGCTTCTATGACACAGTGGCGGTTTCAATGTTTTCACACACTTTAAAGAGTATTTGAAAGTGAAAATGACATGTTTTATTATGATTTAAATTACAGTGCTCTCACAAGATTATATTCCGAGAAGATTTATAATTTTTATCACCAGTCTATATGGGAAGAAACATTAGATAACTATCCAAAGACAATTGAAAATTATATATTTCATGGACGTCATAAGGTTATTGACAATAATATCTTCCCTATTAAAGGTTGAATAATCTTTAGAGCGTGTGAAAACATTGAAACCGCCGCCGTGGAATCTTCAGTGGCATGTGCTGACAGGGCAATGCAGATCCCACGGTGGCGGTTCCAATGTTTTCACACGCTCTAAAGATTATTCAACCTTTAATAGGGAAGATATTATTGTCAATAACCTTATGACATCCATGAAATATATAATTTTCAATTGTCTTTGGATAGTTATCTAATGTTTCTTCCCATATAGACTGGTGATAAAAATTATAAATCTTCTCGGAATATAATCTTGTGAGAGCATTGTAATTTAAATCATAATAAAATGTGTCATTTTCGCTTTCGAATACTCTTTAAAGTGTGTGAAAACATTGAAACCGCCACTGTGTGATGTTTGATTATATCAAGGGACAGACAATTGAACCGAACATCATGGCTCGGATCTCAGAACCGCTTCCGAATTTTTTAGAAAAAGGCAACGGCAGTCGTCAATGCAAAGGACATCCGTAGCAGGCTCCTCACTGCCCGCCGACCGCCTATTGAATGCAGGGAAGGAATCTCCAAGTCTCAGAAGGCATTGGCGTGGCACAACACCCCATCCTTGTTGTAACTCAAGGTTAAATAGAGCACCCGCGATATTCGAATCACATCTATCCATTTTTAAATGCAGCATTTGGCACGAACCACCCGTGTTGTCCGCGACTAAAGACTACTCTCACTGCTCCTTCTGCAGGAAACTCACGAGGGCATACCTGGACAGATGTCATCATCAGCCTCGTGGGATGACAGACACAACGAACTAGCGGAACGTACTTTCCATTTACTCTCCATCCTTGATCCTTTTCGTCCAATCTGTCGGCGACATCCTGTGATATGCCAACCACGACGTCCGCTTTGTTCGTGCGAAGACTCAGTAGGGGAAATGATCCCGCAAGTGGCCCTGTGAAGAGGACTATTGTAGGATATCCATGTATGAATTCAAAAAGCCTTTACCGAGAGCCGTAGCAAAGGGCGTCGTTACCGGCCACTTCACGTCTCCAGTCAATCTGCAATATACCACATATGGATGAATTCCTGTAGGGTGGCAGAACAAAAAGAAAGGGACACACTTCCGGTAACTAGCGAGGCAGGACGCATTAACAAAAGATGATGGCGTCATGAACACAGCACATACTTGAGATCTCCCTGCTAGTGATATGAGAAGCCACTCCGAATAGGATCTGGGACATTTGCTGACCTTGAATATCACAAGACTGCTCTCGGTGAGTAAACGCCACAAGTCATTCTCCTTGTCTTCCATGTACCAATACGGCCAGGGACCAGTCCAAAACTGGGTCTTCTTATGCCCGTCCTTGGCTGCCGTACTTAGACAAAATATGCCTTGTTCCAAATACCTTTGCCACCGTTCTACCATTTCCTTGAGATGATGAGCTGACTCGGGCGTGGTCCCCATGGTTACATTGAAAAAAGTGGGCGACGATAACGACTCCACGGTCTTGTAGAAGTCAGCCGGTGTGACGTCAGAAACAAACCATGGGAACAACTTCGGACTGTGGACATGAATTGGCTGTGACGAAGTTTATCTTCTGCACTTACTGAAAGACCGCTTTGGAGAAATAGGGGGTGTGAGTGACCAGAAAGTCGGCGAACACCAAGTCAGTAAAAAGCTTCCGATAGGTCAGGGCTCAATTGAAGGGGAAACGTGTTTCTTGCCCACCTCAAACCCAGCTATGGTTTTGTGTGAGTCAAATACAACTGTAGAAGAGATCCTTTAGTACCATTATCGAGGATGAAGTCGCATCTTGCGACGGAACCTGCATGAGGTTCCAAGCTCTTGATATGTTCCCAGGCCGCTTCTTGGTCGTCTTTGAGGATGAATTCCTTCCTGGCTTGTTGAGCCTCTCTTCCAACTGTTTGTAAGTGTTCAATATCGGAGGGAGTAAGATGAGTCAATAGAGAAAGGTCCTGGGTCGGGGCACGTCAACCCTGTGTGTCAAGTCACTGGCTCCTGCGCGGCACTCACAGTGGCGTTTCCCCTACATACCAGTGTCACTATAATGGCATGTCTTGGACGTGAGGAAGCACACACCAAAGGCACATCTGAACCATTTCTTTGAAGAGTACCGAGAGTTTATCAGGATCATCTACGAGCTTATCTTTCTCGGCGTCTAACTCGTGCATCGTCGTCGCAATCTCTATGAGATAGATGTCAGTACGATGATCTCAAGGATCGCATAGTCTCACTTACGATGTATGGCAGTCACACTACTTCTAAACGTCTCTTCCTTCTTTGCGTAGAATGGATCAAAGTCTACCCAGTAAGTGGTCTGATTGAAATAAGACCGAAATAGGCGGTATCTAAAACTTTCCGCGAGGAGCTCCCATCATATACGGGGACACTTACAAGTAGCACCTGTGAACCGTGTCCGTGAGCGAGAGTATATCCAGTCTGCATGAGACCATTCTTACTCTGCATAGAGCCACGGCGCAGTAAACCACGTATTCTTTCTGGCCTGTGCGAGCTTCTCTAGCTCGGAGTTGTATTCCTCGACGTAAATATCCCCGTCCTCTGGGATCTTTCTGGAATTCCGTGCATCACAATCCACCATCCTCACCACGCAGCGATTCCAGGGACTCACTCGAGTTCCTGGTCTCTTGCCATGCGATACTTGAGATGGCTAGCTTTCGCGATGATCACCTTTCCCTCCTCGATCTTTGACTGTAAAGCAGGGTCGGTCGTCCCATTGTTGGCGAGCGTCCGTGATTCCATTGTCAAGTCATGGATCAGGCGGTGAACATGGTCGATCAAGTTGGTGATGATAACTGGCCATCGTCTGACCACCGTATCGTAGCTTCCCGAGACCCTCCCATTAGACGTGTCGTGGTTGATCGAGGATAAACAAACTTACGCGAAGCTGAGTTACGTGAGATATCAATACCGAGAGGCTGAGATCTTGGATCGGTACTCACCTGCTCCTATCTTGTGGATCGTAAGGAGGGTACGGTGCTTCAAACATGTCAGAATGGTGACGTAGATTGTGGGCGGCAGCGTCGTCCGAAGTAATGTCCTGTAGGAGTAACAACTAATAACTGTACTCGTACCGCGTGGGACAAGGACGGCGCTTACACACTCACAACTACTAAACGGAAGTAGAACAACTTGCGAATTCGCACCCGAGTAAAACAAAACGAAAGTAATAGTAATATCCAGCGTAGTGCATAATCAGAATACAATGCAAACTTGTCAAAAAGGCAACAATATTAATGAATGATACATTCATGCTCGACACATCTCTGCGATTGCTTCACGCGACACCTTTTACTCCTCCGTGAGCGTAGGCAGTGTCCCGATGGTGTTTAGATTCTTGGGACCACTTCCCACACGCGCTCCTGACATCGACAAAGAACGCTTCAGGGATGCAACTCGGCGCTTGGCCGGCTCTGAGGATGACTCTAGGGTAGGTAATGACTGTGATGCCGAAAGAGGCCTTGGTCGTGTGCGAGTCGCCAGCGGAGGGGGAGCAGCCGCTAATGATTGCCGTCTCTGAGTTACGTTTGGCGCTGGGGAGCGGTTTTGTTCGAATGCATGTTCAACAGGGGAGACCGGCCACAATTCAGTGGAATTCGAGGTCTGGTCCTGTGACCATGGCTGGTCCCATTCGAAATCCTCCAGAAGTGACAACGAGTTCTCTCGCTCCCACCTCCAAAATTCCTCAATCCGAGTCAGCATACGACCCGCGAGTTCTTCCAAACGCCCTAGAACGGAAACACAGAAAATGAGTTATTAAGTCAGATGCAACTTTGCAAGATCCTACCTTTCGGCGCTCCTTCTATCGGTGTTTGCAAATAGGATTCACACAATACCTCGTAGACGAGACAGTAGAGCAGGAGTCGGAAGTCCATGCTTTTATAATTTGTGTGTAAAACGAGGTCCACTACGAGGTAACCCTCATACACTCCGTCCGCAAGCTGAGAGGTGGGGAGTCAGAACACGCATCATATGCTAAACTAGGTTGCCCACCCAAAGGATGTTGACGAGCTGTACAAATGAAAATGGTCAATGGTGACCCTATTGCTTCGTCCGATGAAAAACATACCTCTTCTTTTTCGTCTTGAGTAAGAAATGGTTTAGTGTGGACGAAATTGGACAGCTTCAGGCAAGCTTGCCTGAACGCTTCAGTGTCTGGTCTGCTGTACTGCTCTATGAAAGTGGTCCTGGTTTCTTTCAGCACCGGAGCTGCATCTCTGGGGAAAGTGTCGACCAATCCATAATGAAAGTCAAATAGGTCGAGTAACTCTTCAAACGAAAGATTAGATTGGCCACAATCGCTTGACTGGGTGTTGGAGCTGTTCATTCCGTGTATCGATAGAAGAGGGGAAGAGGTTACTGGCAGGATTGCAGAATCTCAACTGATGGAGTCTCGTCATTTTATGCGGACGGTAACAAAGCAGTGATAGACGCGATGAGATCATTGTCCGTCTTACTGATTTTCACGATTCAACCACGCTTTGACAAGACCCACTGCCACTGGATTTCATGAAACAGCCAACCGTCACGGTGGTCGGAGCCAAGTCAAAGCGTCTGTGATAGTGTCAGTTTCTGAAAAGAGTCACAAATATGAGTCACCCAGGGACCCTTGTGGTAACCGCATGGTGGTACTGACCCCGTTCCGTGGTTTCAGTGTGCGACCACCAGCCTAGTATACAATACCCGTCTATTGTCCAACTTGAACAAAAGGAGATTCTGCAAACAAACATGAGTGGTGGTGCTACCCCCCTTTGGGGGGTGGATGCGCGGTCTCTACGTGTGACTTGTGCATGGTGGGCATGTGGTTTCGAACCTGCGAAAGCTCTCGTCAGGAGGCTTAACCGCTACCACCAACTAAGCCTATATACAATGGGAAATACTAGGGTCGGTGTGAGACCAGCGACCCCACTATGGGTCAGTACACCCAAACTGGGTAGATGGAAGCGGGAGACGGGGCTCCTCCCGGCGTGATGACCTATTACCGCTATGATAGCAATAATACCTACCTGCGTCTCGGCCAGTAATGAAGTTTTCACCTTCGCGGGGCTCCTTTGCCTCCATATAGTACCCGGATCAGATGCCATGGACACCAGGGCCCTCCCCCGCCATGTCACGGATGGCCATCCACGTCCGAGTGGCAGAGATACATATTACTATCCACGGTATGTTGTAGATACGATGCCGCCTCAGGGAGATCGGAAATGAAGAGATCGAGGACGATAATGCAAATATGACCATAAAATTGAAAGCGAAGGTCAGTGCGGCTGCTGACGGGAATATCACTTACTGTAAAGTCGAAGGAAGATACATATGTTCGCACCGGAAACCGGTCCTTGTACTGTTATGAACATGTTTTACTTGATCCCAGCGACGACAATCAAATGGCACATCTCAACGACAGGTCCCGACCCTCCTGTATATGTACAAAACCACTTCGCATGGACCAGCATTGGTTTCTACGGATGTTGAGGCGAAACTGGCTTCTGTTGGTTCCTAAGAACGCGACTCACCTGCACATTTTAATATCCTCGAGGACCATGTTGAAGTTAGAAAGTTCTTATGTAAAGTGCAAGTTTGAACGTGTTACGTGATATTGAGCTTTTTATGTTCTTAAATTCCAGCCCGTCCCCTGCGCGCGAGTCGAACAAAGCACATATGCAAGGAACGGTTGCCGAGCGTCATGAAGCGCTGCATGTGTATTGTGCGGGTAGACCACGGGACGCGACGCGGAGTTGGTGAGCTAGTGAGTGACATTGCATGATGGCTTGCGAGCAAGCTCGGAATTTATCGGTCCTTGTACTCCATTTCATCATTCTTTTTCAAAGACGATCTACGCCGGTCTACGATCGGTATATCATGGAGATGAAGAATCAAGCGCCCCGAGCACGAGCATAAGGGTATAAAGGAACACGCCTTTTTGATCCCAAGCTCAACGCGTTCTCTCCATTTTCAAGGTCCCCCCACGTAAGATACATTTCGTTCACACTGCTATTGGCTGTTGTACGCAAGTGCGTCACGAACATTTTGTACGCATTTCATCATGCGCACTCAACGCTTAATTGATTACCATGGAAGTCTTTCTCAAGGCGATCTACGCTGATCTTGATACACCATGAGCCTGAGGGGTACATAAATGAGCATGGATTTTTGATCCCCAAGCTCAGCGCATTCTCTCCACAGGCCCGATGCTATCCTCAACCTTCAAGTCGCCTGCTGGAATGCCGTCTTGGACCGATGAGCTCATTAGAAAATCGTTGTTGGCAGAGGACATCGTCGATGTTCATTTTCATCTATTCTCCCGACGATCGAAGTCCAGGGTGCTTTATCCACGCGTGTTGAACACCAACACTGCTCTTCTCAAGAGCAGTGCAAACTACTTCGTCGATCGTAAGATCTATTGATTTGCTAGTACTATGACATCCTAGAAGTTACTGATCACTCTTGATTAGTGTTCAGCTCAGATGAGATTCCGTCTCATGCGACGATGGTCAACGTCAGGACAACGGATGTCATCTTTGACGGCGTTGATATGGAAGATTATGGTTACGGAAGTGACAGTGACCTCGAGGACGAGGACGATGGCACCACTGTCAAAAGCGATACTGGTTAGTATACCCAGTAAACCTTTTAACATTGGTGCTACAACGTCCGGCAGGAGGTGCCTTAGTATCACGCTCTCAGTCACCTACGGCCGCAGGTTCTGATCACGGCGATAGCGTCCCGTATTCCCGCTCAGTAGATGCGTCAGATTCTGCGGGAGACTATAACTTTCGCGTCCAACAGAACGGCTCGTATGCGACCGGTTCGATGTTGCCGTGGGGTTCTCATGATACCCAGTTTAACGGCATGTCGTACGTGTCCGACCATGGCCGCCACATCTTTGTCAAGGACACTGCCTTTCAGACGTAGGTCATCCCCCCAGCACAGAAGTATACTTAACTTACATCTCGTAGGTGGTACTCCCTCATGTACTATTTCTACACAGATAACATTGCATTTTCACCGCCCAAGTCGTTGGGTGTACGGGAGCCTCAGAGGTTTTCTCGCACGGCAAAGCCCAGGCCGCAATGCTCGGCGAAATCGATGTACAGCTTAGCGACCAAGGTCTGACCAAATCTCGTTCTCCGCTCAGACATTTCCTGACGAGTAACGACCCAGCTTGGTATCGACAAACTCCGCGACTTGGCCCTCGCTTCTATTCGTAGCAACGTGGATAAAAGAAACTTATTACTGGAAGTCGCGAGTAGTTTTGCGGGAAGGTTCGTGCACGTCTCGCATGACCTCCACATTCCCATCGAGTGACGTCGTAAGCAGATATCCAGATGTTCTGGAACTGCAACTTGACTTGCTTGCGCAAGAGATAGCGAGTCCCCCCATCGTCGAAGGTTTCCCCCACCTCATGAGACGGATTGCTCGGAAGGAGTTATCCCATGGCGCTGATATCATGATTGGACTCCACACGCGAATTCTCCAGAAGCACTATTCACCTCAACAACCCACTCCAGTTGCCTTATCCAGTGGAGCTCCACCCAAACCAGCACTCCTGTCTGAATGGGTGCGGGAAGAATTTGTCGAAGGCCCCACAGAAGTATCAGAACGCCAATCGCCACCACCTCCAAAACTCTCTGAGGGAGAAGAGGACTACTCTCCTTACTCTTTCTACACAAGGGCTGCGGGAGGCACGAATCAGAAAGTAAGGAAGGCCTATATCTAAGTACACTCGGCCAGTGTAAAGTGTACCGAACTTCCAGGACTGCTTAGAATCGGGCATTGCTGCAACATGCCGCAAACCAGAGATGAGCATCAGACTTTGTTGTGGGTATAGGTACCAGCTTCGTGATGAATGTGCAGGTGTTTCCTACGTTCTTGAAAATCAGCCCCCCAATATTTCTGAGCTGTTCCATCCATTGCCTAACTATCGCCAATTTCCAGGCGTAAACGAGGACGCAGCAGTCTCCAGCAGGGATTTCGTCGTCCAGTGAGGACATTAACACTTCAGACCAAACGAAATCAGGATATTGTAGTTTGAAGAACATTCGTCGTCCTCCTTTGTTTCCGCGTTTCCACAAAGCAATCGGACGAGCGCATTCTAGGACTGCTACCACCGGACATGTTTCTGAAAGTCATATACATAAGTAACAGCTCCAATAGGGTTGGCGCAGACTGTCGCCTCCGGAGAACCTCAGTGCTACCCTTTGGTTAAGGAAATCGATGCATTGCACCTCGAAATAAGGTGCCGTAGTGTTCAGGAACGAGGCAGGAAGACTCACTAATGTCACCAAGTCGTTTATACCAGACTCGAGATAGGCCCTTAAGAGTATGGGTTATAGCTCACTGGCATCCTTTAATTATGTTGGGACTACTAGCAAGTACTTATGTTAGTGGCCGTCCTAAGCCATTATGTAATGCCGACAATCAGACCCTGGTAGTCTTCTCCACGCCGAGGTTTGCACGTACTCTTCCACGTCCACTACAGACTCGTCCAGGGTCTCTTCGTTTACTGAATGAACAGCCACTGTTGCTTGAAGTGGTCACAAAAGCAGCATGTCGGTGACAACGAGATGTACGCCTTGGTGAATGGCAATTCAATTGGATACTTGAAAGAGGACAAAGACACCCTCCATTAATTGAGTGGTAAGTCAACAACATTTGCCGTTACATTCCACCAAAGCTTAATGTGAATAATACAAAGGCACGTCGATTGCATATAAAGACGGCCGTGCGCGTGGATCCCCCGCTTAACCTTCAACTTTCTCTTCCCGCATGCCAATCCAACGAAGCTTCAGTACCCCAGTATGGACGGAAGACCTGCTGAGGCGGTCCTTGCTGGAGGAGGACGTCATCGACGTTCATTTTCATTTGTTCTCCTCCAGATCAAAGTCTTCGAGAAGAGTGCTGCGCCCTCGCATGTTGAACTCCAACATTACTCTTCTCAAGAACGGTGCAAAATATTTCACTGACTGTGAGTGCCATGCGAACTTCAACAATGCCTTCCAAGGCACCAATCGTCCCGAATTAGTATTCAACTCGGATACCATTACATCTGGCCCGAAGACGGTATACATCACGGCCAGCGACGGAATATACGACGGACTGCCAGTCAGCGACTATGGTTACGAAAGCGACAGCGATCTCGAGGATGAGCACGATGGAAACACTGAGGGAGACCGTGAGTGGCACTTAGCGTGGCCTTCAGCTTCGGCACTTTTGAACTTACGCACGAGTGACTGTAGGTTTCAAGAAGAATCCCAGCGTCAGAAAGTGTCTGGGCACAACATCCAGTCCGGACGAGTTCAAGCATAAGGAGAGGTCTGACACGAAGATTGCCCATGCGAACGGCACGCCTCCGTTGTCAGAAAAGGGTTGCCATATCTTTGTCAAAGATATCGCGTTTCAGACGTATGTTGTCTCGCTACCGCGGAAGATATAAGGCTGACATGGACACCCGGAAGGTGGTACTGCCTCGTGTACTCCCTATACATAGGCACCATTGACTTTGCGCCGCTCAGATCTTCAGGTGCACGAGGTTCTCAAGTAGTTTGTCTCAATGCTAGACAAACCCCGCAATGCTCACCAAAGTCGATGTATGCCCTCGCCACAAAGGTGAGAAACCATCGCCTTTCCGCTACTCATAGCCGTGCTTCTGACGAGTTACCCCAGCTCGGTCTCAACCCACTTCGTGACCTCGCTTTTGCCTTCATTCGTGAGAATGTGAACGAAAATAACCTGTTACAAGAATTAGCCTGTAGCTTTGTTGGAAGGTTTGTGTGCACTCCATGTGTTGGCCCCCGCATACTCACAGAAGAGCGATATGATTAGATATCGAGAAATTCTTGAACTCGAGCTCGACTTGCTTGTAGAGAAATTGGCGACCTTCCCCGTGATCCAAGGTCTCCCACAGCTCATGAGACGCATCGCCAGGAACGAGTTGAGCCATGGGGCCGATATTTTAATTGGCCTTCACACACGGATTCTTCAGAAGCATTACTGGTCTGCGCCATCTCTACCTGTCATAACAGGCTCATCCACCAAGCCCACCGCATTGGTCTCGACGACCCAACCTGCCGCAAGCGTCCCGTCGACCCAACCTGCCCTGGCTTCTTCCTCCGGTGTATCAAACCTATTTACTTCCACTCCTGCTGCGTCGTCGGCGTCTCTGCTGTCTCTACCTGCTGTAACAGGCTTATTGGCCAAGCCCGCCACGTCGGCCTCGACGGTCCAATCTGCGACGGCCATTCCGTCGATGCAGCCTGCCCTGGGTCTTTCATCTGGTACATCGACCCTATTTACTTCCACTCTCACCACATCGTCGGCGAACGCGCCAAAGACTTTCTCGTTTTCGACGGAAAAGACGTACGGCAGCTTTTTCGACTACCCCGGCAAAACCAAGTAATCGTATTGTCTGCTGATTTCAAGTGTTCAAATGGTTTGCGCATATGCTGAATATGGAGATGGACGGTTATCAGTCGAAAGAACGTGGTCAGGAGAGTGTGATTGATTCTGTATTATGGACCATAGTGACTACAGTGCTCAGGGTGAAATCGTTGTGTATGTACGGTACCCATTGTAAGAGACGAGTATCCATACCCCTCATGATGACTTTGAGTTCGAGATTGTTTGTTTTTCAATTTCAATGCGCTCAAGTAAGTGCCACAGACCTGAGAGCTGCAGTGATGCCCTATACATGCTCGTTTGATTTGTATCGTCATATTGCCACACCAGTCAGACGAGTCCCTGGTCGGATACCACCAGAAATTACATGCAAGTCATATAATGAACAAGTAACGTTGGTTTTGGGGCCGATCTTTGAAAGTATGCGTCTCGTTCCCGCAGCACGATTACAACGGATTTGAGATATGCCCCGAAGGTAAGGATTATAACCCACTATTGTGTCGACAGAGTCCAAGTGACGCAACAACCGGGCCGGAGCCTTTATGATTCCGTGTGGCCTTTCGGCCCGAGGCCTCCGCAGTTGAAAGGTTCTCGTTCCACATCCATGATGCCACTCGGCAAACTCGTCCAGGATCTCTTCGTTCGCGGAACACGAGATGTATTAGGCCTTTGTGGACGGTTCAATTGGATACTCTTGAAAGAAGACAAAGGCATCAACGGCCGTCAACGCCTCATGTGTGTGGCACAAAGGCACAATGGCTATCGTGGAGGGCATATAAAGAGGGCCGTGCGCGGGGACTCTGCTTAGCCCTCTAGTTTCCTTTCTCGCATGCTATTCCAACTAAGCACCACTACACCTGTGTGGACGGAAGACCTGCTCAGGCGATCCTTGCTGGCGGAAGAAGTCATCGACGTTCATTTTCATTTGTTCACCTCCAGATCAAAATCCTCGAGAAGAGTACTGCGCCCTCGTATGCTGAACTCCAGCGCTACGCTTCTCAAGAACAGTACGATATATTTTGCTAGCCGTGAGTGAATCACCTGCAGTGTTTCTAACAGCACCGATCACCCCTCACTTAGTATTCGGCTTGGGAGTCATTCCATTCGGACCGAAGGCAGTAGACGTCAAGGCCATCGACGGAATATTCGACGGGCTTCCGTTGGGTGACTATGGTTACGAAAGCGACAGCGATCTCGAGGACGAGGACGATGAAAGCACTGACGAAGACGATGATAGTGATGGTCAGTGACATTCAGCGTGGCCTTCAGCTTCCGTGCTGTCCGAACTTACGCACAAGTGGCTGCAGGTTACGAGGTGAATGGCGATGTCAACAAAAGCTCAAGCACCGTATCAAGTCCGGACAAGTGCGACTCTAAGAAGTTCGATAATAAGATCGCCCAGGCGAAGGGCACGTCATTGGTCTTCGACAAGAGCCGCCATATTTTTGTCAAGGATACCGCGTTTCAGACGTATGTCATCTCACCGCGCCAGAAAAATGCGAGGCTGACATGGACATCCGGAAGGTGGTACTGCCTGCTGTACTATCTATACACAGGCGTGATCACCTTTTCGCCGCTCCGGTCTTCAGGTGCACAAGGTTCTCAAATAGTTTCTCCCAATGCCAGACAAACCCCGCAATGTTCAGCAAAGTCGATGTATGCTCTCGCCGCGAAGGTAGGAAACGATAGCTACCCTGCCACTTGTGGTCGTGCCTCTGACAAACTATCCCAGCTCGGTCTCAACCTACTTCGTGATCAAGCCTTTGCCTTCATTCGTGCGAATTTGAACGAGGACAACGTGTTACAAGAACTGTCCTGCAGCTTTGTTGGAAGGTTTGTGCGCTTTCATACGTTAGCCCTTGCGTACTTACAGAACAGCAATATAATTAGGCATCCAGATGTTCTTGAGCTAGAGCTCAACCTACTTGCAGAGAAATTGGCAACCGTTCCCGTGATCCAAGGTCTCCCGCAGCTCATGAGGCGCATCGCCAAGAACGAGTTGCCCCATGGAGCTGAGATTTTAATTGGCCTTCACACACGGATTCTTCAGAAGCATTACTGGTTTGCGCCATCTCTACGTGCTGTAACAGGCCCATTGACCAAGCCCACCATGTCGGTCTCAATGACGCAAGCCGCTACAACAGTTCCTTCGACGCAGCTTGCCTTGGTTCCTTCATCTGGTACATCGACCTTATTTACTTCCGCTCCTACTGCGTCGTCGGCTCCGGCTCCACACACATGCTCGCTCTCGACCAGAAAGATGGGCGGTGGCATTTCCGACTGCAGCAAAACGAAGTAATCATTTTGTCCGCTGATTCCAAGTGTTTGTGCATATATAGATGGTCGGTTATCCGGGAGAACGTGGTCAGGCGCGAGAGATTGACTCTGTATTCTGGATTAAACTGATTGTAGTGCTCGCGATGAAATCGTTATGTACGTGTGGTACCCGTTGTAAGGGATGTATTATACCCTTCTTTGATGCTTTTGAATTTGGGATTGTTTGTTATTCTACATATTATAGTGCACTCAGGTGAGTGCCACAGATTCAAGAGCTGCAGTTATGCACTGGTTAGTGGCTATTGCAGTTAGACCGTGCCAATCTCCGGTCCATCGAAGAGGCTTCCGAGAAGTTTCTGCGGTATGTATTTGGTTTCTTGTCGTCGTCCATATCCATGTATGACAGCAAGGAGACGCAGCTCCACGTGCTCGTCAACAATGCGTGAGTTATGCATGTATGATACGAGACCGTATACACATGATCTATGCCTGTTCAGAGGCGTCATGCACCCATCTGCTGCACTAGTCACGGATGATGGATATAATTTGCACCTACGTACTCGGACCTTACTACTTTACCAAACTGCTAGAAAGAATAAGTTTCCAGAAGACTTGTTTCCGAGTCTCAGATCTCACCGCTCGTTTGGTCCCCGGAGTCGTTCCTGCCCAGTATTTTCACTGTATTTGAAACACAATTGGAGCAAGTTAGCCTCGAGCTAGACAACCTTTGCAAGTTGGACGCTAAGTCTGCCATTGGAGACCTTGACCTATCGAATTTGAATGTGGGTCATGGGCAAGGGGTGGTCGAGGAATGCAGATTTCTGCATCGTGCAAACGCAGGAGAGGGTCCAACGGCAAAACTAGTGTTTATGAGGTGCCAGTGCAGGCCAAACATCGCGTGCGTATTATGCGTTGGAAGGGTGGATATGGCCCCTGAGTCCCTGAAGTTCCATATCACACAGTATAGGGTATGCTCTTTGTGATCATTTCAGAGGTGGCATTTATGGCTTTGACTATGTCGTCTCGCAGCGAGCACAGTAGGTCTTATATTCTTCTACCGTGCGTTTAATATCCCCACGAATGGATGGTTTCCCTAAGCTTGCGGCCCTCCCTTCAATAGTTTCTGTAGAGGTTCGGGTGATAAGAACGACGATCCTGCATGTCTGCGTCCGGAGTTCTTCGCCATCGTCATGGCGGAAGCAAAAAAAGAAAGCAAGAAGATCTGGGACATTCTGTTCCCTCTCCATTCTCTGTAGATCAACCCAGGGATCATATCGGATGACAGGCGAATAATGGTCACCCTTTGAGGGTGAGACTTACCGTACATTACAATCCAAACAAGAGGAACAGCTTACGGGTAGTGGCAACAAAGAAACGAAGAGCGGATGACATGGGACCACTGAGTTTACACCCTTCCGTCTTTTCACAACGATGTAGGCTTATCAAGGGCCGGAACGGCAGAGATATCGATAACCTTTTTTGAACCCTCTACATCCCCCGAATGCTTTGGCAGGTTCGCGAAGTGAACGTTCTTGATACGGTCATCTGACTTGGGGCCTGAACCCTGGGATCGAAGGTATTGCCGGGAGTTCAGCGATGCTAGAAGCGAGTTGGCGTATACTACTCGACAGTAGGATGAGGTATTTGTCCATCCCGTGCAAGGCATCCAAGACTTACGTTTTCCAGAGATGGAATTCAATCCCATTACCCACGCATTTTGTTCATCGATAATCTAATGGAAGTGTGAGAAAACGATATAACCTTGTCGTAACATGTCATACGTACTGCAACGAGCGCGCCAATCACAACGACTCTATCAGGAAATATCTCCATCAAGTCACAATTGCAAACCAAAGAGCGATAAAACTTACAAAGTCAGCAAACACCGGTTAACAGCGTAGACGATAAGCGTGTTCAAGAGACGCTTCGTTCTAATCAGAGTTCCGTAAGCATGAACCACTGATCGTTGGGGACTGGAGTTACCGCGGGAATGCAGAGCCAGAGCTTTTGTCATACAGAAGTACGCAGAGTAATGTGGTAATCAGAACGTCACACAGAGCTGCAGTGACCTGACTGAGTATTTCCGCGTGAAACTAGGAATAAAAACCCGTAAGCTGGTTTACCAATACCTCCATTAACGAAATTACCACAAGGTACAAGATGGCGACTTCGTTATTGGCGAGGCTACACGGAAAGATCAATATATCAGTGAAGATTGGAAAGGCTGGAGTAGTACTCTGAAATAGCTGTCCCTGGATCTTGGTTAGAGTAAGCCCCTCGTGGTGCAAGAAAACCACAAACACATGCTAAATCCTGTTAAATCGTCATTAGAAATTACATGTGGATACAGTATTAAAAAATCACCGAAGTAAGCCAGCACTAAAAGTACCTATGACGATCCAGTCACTGGATCATACCTTTGTCATCACAGGTAAATGTACATGTACTCACAATCGATCCTAATGCCAACCACCTTAGCTGGTGGCGACAAACTGAATGCCGATCAACGAAGTATGAGTTTCAGGTTGAATGTGACATACGGTGAAATATTTGATGTGCAAAGAAGCTAGCGACGTTCGGTTCATGAGCATTAACCCCCCCCCCCCCCAAAAAAAAAAAGCATCACTTACGATTGAACTATAGCGACCACAAATGACTGGAACAGGATTAAACACTATCATAAGTCTCGCGAGATGAAAGGAACACACATTCACCAAAGCTGATGCCTACGCAGGGCAACAGTCTAATCAGTGCTTGCAAAAAGCTGGGTATACGCACTGCGGATGACCTGCCACGTCTCATCAGCGGAAAGGACCTCTGAAATCGAAGGAATACCAACCACACAATATACTCCAAACTCGTCAGAACCCCCCAATTGGCTATCTGTAGTGGTTGAGCACAACGGCCAAGAGGATTAGAGACGAGCGTTTCACCAAATAGTGATACATAACGTGACACACTAGTCACGGGTTAGCCATGCATTCACTTATATGCACTAGATACTCGCCGAACGAGACGTGTAGGGTGTCCAGAACCCTGACATCATGTGAGAAGATTTGATGCGTGCTCCAATGGAACATAACTCACCATATGGCAGCAACAATGAACTTCATGGTCGAGGAATCCTCGGAGTAGTGCATGTAATACACATAGGTCTATGTAATTAGTAAGCAGAGCACTAAGCTTGACTTTCTGGCTCAAACGCCCCTGTAGAGTTGTTATGCCATATAACCTTCATGTGAAATGTGAACATCAGAGGGAGATATGACGAAAAAAAAAATACATACATGGTGGAGATAAAACTCCCGATGAGGGCAGAACCTATCATGAAAAAATGAGAAGACCAGATCATACTCAGCTACAAAGTGTATTCACCAAAATTGCCCGGAATGCCCATGTCGTTTGGGTCAGTTGTATAATGCGGGCTCGCCTATGAATTTACTGTTGGGTGTAGACTCAAAAAAGTGACAAAGGTGGAAAGGGCGTATCGATCTGATAGTAGAGTAACCCTGCCCTGTTTTTAAGGACAGAGGTTGCATTACCAGGACTAGTCCGTCGAAGCATCCGCTTTCAATCATCAAAGATGGTACAGATGAAGACCCAATGGCAACGGCTAGATCTGATGATCGGCCCATTGCTGTGAGTCAATCAAAGGAGCGCTCGATTAAATGTCAACAAACTCGTGTTTTGGGATATGCAAAGAGTCTCTTACCACGAATTGCAAGTACTAGGAACGTGAACTACCATGCAAAACTACCAGGTCTGCAGGCTCTCGCTCTGCCCCGGTCGTGCCAGTTGATAACCAAAGCCTGCTGTACTGGTCAAAGTTTGAAGTCCTGAAACCTGATCTGATCAGTATTACTACATACATGATAGTGGCACTAGACTCCGCAAGTTCGAATTGGCTGTTCGAATAGCCTCTACTCACGTAAAGTTGTTGAAGACAAATTAGGACCGACGCCGCGATCAGCAGCACTGCTGCTTCCTCCTGTTATGCGTACAAATAGATTCACGTCAAGGACAGCTGGGTGCCTCACAGCCTGGAGGTTGTAACTGCTGCTCCCTCTAGGACAAACATGTCAAGATTCCCGTTTGACCATCATTGTATATTCAATTCTAATGGGAAGGTACCTATATAAAACCATACAATTCCTTTATAATGAGGCTCACCAGAATGTTGTGCCAGACTGCGACCATTATTGACATTATAAATGTATATAAAGGTATATGAAGGCCTTATCGTAAAAGTGCGTTTTCAGTGATGCCATAGTTTCCATAGAAATGCATAGGCTAATTTTGACCCCTTCCCACGCTCTCGTGTCCATGCACCTACACTTTGCCCGCCGCCACTGCTGTACCGCTCGCCCGAACATCTATCAGGTATCATGAACTACCACCATTGCTTGAAGTAGTCCCCAATTCTGGCCACAAAAGCAAGATGTTGGTGACAACGAGATAGTACGCCTTGGTGAACGGCAATTCAATTGGATACTCGAAAGAGGGATTTTGCCGAAGCCTATTAGCGTGAATAATACAAAGGCACAATGGCTTGCGTTGATTGCATATAAAGATGGCCGTGCGCGTGGACCCTACTTAACCTTCGAGTTTCCATCCCCGCACGCCATTCCAACAAAGCCTCAGTACCCCAGTGTGGACGGAAGATCTGCTGAGGTGATCCTTACTGGCAGAGGATGTCAAGCTTCACCTTATACTTGAACTCGTGCGGACTTGATGTCGTGCTCAAGCTTTTATTGACTTCGCAATTCACCTCGAAACCTGCAGCCACTTGTGCGTACGTTCAGACATTACAGTAAAGCAGCGGAGCCAAAGGTCAGGCCCCTTTGAGTGCCACTCACGTCTTCGTCAGTGCTCCCATCGTGCTCATACTCGAGATCGCTGTCACTTTCGTAAACATAGTCGCCCACCGAAAGCCCGTCTAATATTCGGTCGCTGGCCGTAATATATACCGGCTTCGGACCAGATGGAATGATAGCCAAGTTGAATACTAAGTCAGGGCGGTCGGTACCTTGGAAGACGCAGTCAGGGATTGCATGGCACTCACAGTCGGTGAAATATTAATATTTTACACTGTTCTTGAGGAGTAGTGCTGGAGTTCAACATGTGAGGGCGCAGTACTCTTCTTGAGGATCTTGATCTGGAGAACAAATGAAAATGAACGTCGATGACACGAAGATTGCCGATGCGAATGGCACGCCTTCGCTGTCATACAAGGGTTGCCATATCCTCGTCAAAGATATTACGTTGCAGATGTATGTTGTATCGCTGTCGCGGAAGATGTGACGCTGACATGGACACCCGGAGGGTGGTACTGCCTCGTGTGCACCCTATACATTGGCGTGATTCCTTTGCGCCGCTCAGATTTTCAGGTGAGGTTCTGTGCGTTGGAAGGGTGGATACGGCCCCCGAGGACCTGCAGTCCCATATCACACAGTATAGGGTATGCTCTTTGTGATCATTTCAGAGGCGTCATTTAGGGCTTCGACTATGTCGTCTCGCGGCGAGCACAGTAGGTCTTATATTCTTCTACCGTGCGTTTAATATCCCCACGAGTGGATGGTTTGCCTGAGCTTGCGACCCTCCTTCAATGGTTTCTGGAGAGGTTCGGGTGGTAAGAACGACGATCCTGCATATCTGTGTCCGGGGTTTTTCGCTATCGTCATGGCAGAAGCAAAAGAAGAGGATAGCAAGAAGATCTGGGAACATTCTGTTCCCTCTCCATTCTCTGTAGATCGGCCTGGGGATCATATCGGATGACGGGCGGATAACGGTCACTGAAACGCTTCCACAGAAGAAAATTCGATCGTTAGCTTATGTGAAGGTGAGACTTACCGTACATTATAATCCAGACAAGAGGAGCAGCTTACGGGTTGTAGCAACATTACATCGTTTTATGTTGTGGCAACAATACAACGAATAACATGGGACCACTGAATTTACACCCCTCCGTCTTTTCACAACGTTGCAGACTTATCAAGGGCCGGAATGGCAAAGATATCGATAACTCCAGTTGAATCCTCTACGTCTCCCGAAAGCTTTGACGGGGTCGCGAAGTGAACGCTATTGATACGGTCATCTGACCCGGGGCCTGAACCCCGGGATCGAAGGTATTGCCGGGTGTTCAGCGATGCTAGAAGCGAGTTGGCGTATACTACTCGACAGTAGGATGAGATGTTTTATCCTTCCCGTGCAAGGCATCCAAGACTTACGTTTTCCAGAGATGGAGCTCAATCCCATTAACCATGAATTTTGGTTATCAATAATCTAATGGGAGTGTGAGAGAACGATATAGCCGTCTCGCAACATGTCATACGTACTGCAGCGAGCGCACCAATCACAACGAGTCTACCACGAAAAGTCTGAGCCAAGTTACAATTGCAAACCAAAGGGCGATCAAACTCACAAAGTCAGCAAACACCGGTTAACAGCGTAGACAATAAGCGTGTTCAAGAGACTCTTTGTTCTAATCAGAGTTCCTTAAGCATGAACCACTGGTTGTTGCGGACTGGAGTCACCTCGGCAATGCAGAGCCAGAGCCTTTGTCATACAGAAGTACGCAGAGTAATGTGGTAATCAGAACCTCACACAGAGCTGCAGTGGCCTGACTGAGTATTTCGGCGTGAAACTAGGAATAACAACCCATAAGCTGGTTTACCAATGCCTGTATCAACGAAATTACCACAATGGATGGGATGTCGACGTCGTCATTGACGAGGCTACACGGAAAGGTCAGTGTGTCAGTGAAGATGATTGGAAAGGCTGGAGTACTATGAAATGGCTGTCCCTGGATGTTGGTTAGAGTAAGTCCCTCGTGGTGCAAGAAAACCACAAACACATGCTGGATCCTGTTGAACCATCATTAGAGATCACATGTGAATGCAATAAAAAAAATCACCGAAGCAAGCTAGCACCAAAAATACCTGACGCTCCAGTCACTGGATGATACCTTTGTCATCACACGTAAATGTACTCACAATCGATCCCAATGCCAACCACCTCAGCTGGGGGCGACAAACTGAATACCAATTAACAAGTGAGAGTCGCAGGTTGAATGTGACATACGGTGATATATTTGATGTGCAAAGAAGCTAGCGACGTTCGGTTTATGAGCATCAACCCAACAAAGAGTATCACTTACGATTGAACTATAGCGACCACAAATGACTGGAACGGGATTAACCACTATCATAAGTCTCGCGAAATGAAAGGAACACACATTCACCAGAACTGACGCCTACGCAGGGAAACACTCTAAATCAGTGCTTGTAGAAAACTGGATATACGGACCGCAGATGACCTGCCACGTCTCGTCAGCAGGAGGGAGCTCTGAAATCGAAGGAACACGAACCACACAATATACTCCAAACTCGTCAGAACGCCCCAACCGGCTATCTGTACTAGTGGTTGAGTACAACAGCCACGGGGGTTAGGGACGAGCGTTTCACCAAATAGTGATACATGGCGTGACATACTAGTCACGGGTTAGCCATGCATTCACTTATATGCACTGGATACTTGCCGAGCGAGACGTGCAGCGTATCCAGAATCCTGACATTGTGTGAGCAGATTGGACGGGTATCCCAATGGAGCATAACTCACCATGTGGCAGCAACAATGAACTTCATGGTCGAGGAATCCTCGGAGTAGTGCATGTAATACACATAGGTCTATATAACCAGTAAGCAGAGCACGAAGCTTGTCTTTCTGGTTCAAACATCCCTGTAGAGTTGTTATGCCATATAACCTTCATGTGAAATGTGGACGTCAGACGGGAGATATGACGAAAACAAACAAAAGATACATACATGGCGGAGATAAAACTCCCGATTAATGCAGCACCTATCGTGAATAAATGAGCAGACCAGATCGCACTCGGCTACGAAGTGTACTCACCGAAACTGTCCGGAATTCCCATGTCGTTTGCGTCAGTTGTACAACGCGGGCTCGCCTATGAATTTACTGTGGGGCACTGTGGACTGGAAGAAGTGACAAAGGCGGAAAGGGCGTGTCGATCTGATAATAGAGTAGCTCTTCCCAGTTTTTAAGGGACAGAGGTTGCATTACCATAAATTTGCAGGACTAATCCGTCGAAGCATCTGCTTGCCAATCATCAAAGATGAGACAGATAGAGATCCAATGGCAACGGCTAAATCTGATGATCGGCCCATTGCTATCAGTCGAGTCAACAACTCATGTTTCGGGATATGCATATCTCATCCACGAACTGCAAGTACTAGGAACGTGAGCTGCGATTCAGATCTACCCGGTTTGCAGGCTCTCGCCCTGCCCCAATCGTGCCAGTCGATAACCAACGCCTAGTGGCACACTGGGTCGGCTATACTGGGCAAGGTTTGAAGTCCTAAAACGTGATCTGATCAGTATTACATGATAGAGGCACCAGGCTCCGCAAGTTCGAATTTGCTGTTCGGACACTTACGTGCAGTTGTTTGTGAAGACAAATTGGGGCTGGCACCGTTGTTTCCTCCTGTCACGACGAAACATAATTTACTCGTACAATGATCCACGTCAGTGACAGCTGAGTGCTGGAGGCTGTGACTGTTGTTCCCTCTAGGACAAACTAACATTCGATGAAACATCCCCTCCAGTGAGAATTATCCATAATAAGTGGAGCGACGTACACGTAGGTCTACCTATGCCATAGATAGACGTTGTCTTGCATACAAAACTAGGAGGTGGCGTTGCCACTGGGCGACCTTGCTTGCATTGGGGCGTCCCTTTGTGTCGCAATGTTCAGGTACATATCGTCTGCATCGATGGTTTTCGTTTTCGTACTTTGGAACCCCGCCGGTGTTGACATGAGGGATATTGTTGCAGCCAATCAGGCATGTATTGCTTTTCTAACCATTCCATAGTTTTCCACAGGATTGCTTAGGCTAATTTCGATGATCCCCCCCTGTGCTCGGTGTCCTGTGTTCGTCTACGTCAAGCGAATAGCTCATAGTATGTGATCATGTGATCGCGTGATTGCATTTCGACCTATGCACTTACACTGCCCGTCTTGGCACCCGCCGCCACTGCTCGCCCGAACATGCATCATGAACAACCACCATTGCTTGAAGTCGTCCCCAACTCCGGCTACAAAAGCAACATGTTGGTGACAACGAGATAATACGCCTTGGCGGATGGCAATTCAATTGGATACTTGAAAGAGGAATTCCGCTGAAGCCTATTAACGTGAATGATACAAAAGCACAATGGCTTGCATATAAGTCGGCTGTGCGCGTGGATTCTGCTTAACCTCCGAGTTTCCATTCCCGCACGCCATTCCAACAAAGCTTCAGTACCCCAGTGTGCACGGAAGACCTGCTGAGGCGATCCTTGTTGATAGAGGACGTCATCGACCTTCATTCTCATTTGTTCTCCTCCAGACCAAGATCTTCGAGAAGAGTACTGCGCCCTCACGTGTTGAACTCCATCACTACTCTCCTCAAGGCCAGTGCAAAATATCAATATTTCACCGACTGTGAGTGCCATGCAATCCCCGGCCGTGTCTTCCAAGGCACCAACCGCTCTGACTTAGCATTCAACTTGGATACCATTCCATCTGGTCCGAAGGTGGTATATACCGCGGCCAGCGACGGAATATTCGACGGGCTTTCGGCGAGCGACTATGGTGACGAAAGTGACAGCGATCTCGAGGACGAGCACGATGGGAGCACTGGCGAAGACCGTGAGTGGCACTCAAGGGAGACTTTCCTTCGGCTCTGGTGCTTTACTGTAATGTCTGGACGTACACACAACTGGCTGCAGGTTTCGAGGTGAATTATGAAGTCGATAAAAGCTTGAGCATGACATCGGGTTCGGACGAGTTCAAGTATAAGGAGAAGTTTGACAAGAAGATTGCCGATGCGAATGGCACGCCTTCGCTTTCGTACAGGAGTTGCCGTATCCTTGTCGGAGATATCACGTTTCAGACGTATGTTGTATTGCTGTCGCGGAAGATGTGAGGCTGACATGGACACCCGGAAGGTGGTGCTACCTCGTGTGCTCCCTATACATTGGCGTGATTGCCTTTGCACCGCTCAGATCTTCAGGTGCACTAGGTTCTCAAATAGTTTTTCCCAATGCTAGACAAAGACCGCAATGTTCAGCAAAGTCGATGTATGCCCTCGCTACACTTGAAGGTGGGAAACCATCGCCTTCCCGCTACTCATAGCCGTGCTTCTGACGAGTTATCCCAGCTCGATCTCAACCAGCTTTGTGACCATGCTTTTGCCTTCATTCGTGAGAATTTGAATGAAAATAACGCATTACAAGAAGTTTCCTGTGGCCTTGTTGGAAGGTTTGTGTGTACTTCATACGTGTGTCGTCCCCTGCATACGCAGAGAACAGCGATATGATTGGGTATCCAGATGTTTTTGGACTTGGCTCCACGTGATCCAAGGTCTCCGAGTGAGACGCATCGCCAAGAACAAGTTGGGACATGGAGCCGATATTTTAATTGGCCTTCACACACGGATTCGTCGGAAACATTACTGGTCTGCGCCATCTCTACCTGCCGTAGTAGTCTCGACGACCCGCTCTGCGACGGCTGTCCCGTCGACCCAACCCATCCTGGCTCCTTCATCTGGTACATAAACCCTAATCATTTCCCCCTCCCACCGCGTCGACACCTGTGCTACAGACATTCTCGTTTTCGACCGGAAAGACGGGCGATAGCATTTTCGACCACAGAAAAACGAAGTAACCGTCTTGTCTGCTGATTCCAAGTGTTCCAGGGGCTTGTGCATATGTAGTCGGGAGGACATGTTCGGGAGAAGAGAGTGACTTTGTATTGTGGATCAAACTGATTGTATTGCTCAGCGTGAAATTGTTGTGTATGTGCGGTATCCGTTGTGGGGGACGGGTATTCGATGGTTTTGAGTTCGGGATTGTTTATTTTTTCTACATATTATAATGTGCTCAGGTGAGTGCCACAGACTCGAAAGCTGCAGTCAAGTACTGGTTAGTAGGTACGTTATGTATGTTGGTCCCGTGGTACCACTCGATTGATATGGAATGCCATCTTGCCACTCAATCCAGTGACTGATTCTTTGTCAAATTCTGGTCGGAGCTATCATTAGTAGCCTGCAAGTATCGGCTTGCCAACGCAACATCCATTATATCAACACTTTGGAAGCGATGAAACAGCGGGTCTTTCAGCGCTTAGCGTTTTGCCGGGTTGCGTCAGGGTGCTTGCCAAACACCCAAAGCATTCAAAAAAACGCTGCAAGTGCATGGCGTGATTCGGTCATGGCACTGATATGATTGCAAATGTGTGAATGTGGCGGGATTAAATGCCCCTGAGGGCCCTGACCATCCAAGACTACAGTTCGGTTAATCAGGCGCCTTCAATCTTGCACTCACCCACATGGGTCACGCATCCTCAGTCCTCAGGGAATTCGTCCCGCCAAGGTCAACGTTCACAACTGATGATATTCCTGACCTGTCTGGAAAAGTCGTCCTCGTAACTGGTGCCAACGCGGGAATTGGGAAAGAAACTGCTAGGGTATCGACTTGCCAACGGTGCTCCAAATATGCATCAACCACTCACGTTGCGGACTTCATAGGCGCTCCTCACGAAGAATGCCAAAGTCTGGATTGCATGCCGGGATGTTACCAAAGGAGAGGCGGCTCTCAGGGAACTCAAGGAAAGCACCGGTCGCGATGCGCATCTTCTCAAGCTAAACCTTGCCAACCTCCGGTCCATCAAAGAGGCATCCGAGGAGTTTCTGAGGTATGTATTTGTTTTCTTGTCGTCGTCCTTCATGCATATCCATGTCTGTATGACAGCAAGGAGACCCAGCTCCACGTGCTCTTTAACAATGCGTGAGTTATGCATGTATGAGGCGGGTCCGTATACACATGATCTATGTCTATTCAGAGGCGTCATGCATCCGCCTGTTGCACTAGTCACGGATGATGGATATGATTTGCAATTCGGCACCAACGTACTTGGACCTTTTTACTTTACCAAGCTCCTCCTTCCTATCCTTCTTTCAACCGCAAAATCTTCTCCAGCCGGTACTGTTCGTGTCGTGAATACCTCTTCAACCGCACATTGGTTTGGAAGCCTTGACTTCGACACTTTCAAAGACTCTCCAAAGCGGAGAGCGCAGACCACAATAACATTGTATAGCCAGAGCAAAGCTGTATGGCTACGACCTCCTGACCCGAATACGTGGTTTTCTTACACGTGGACTCTCGTTAGGCTAACATCGTGTTCTCTGCGGAGCTACACCGCCGGTATGGAGATCAGGGTATAGTATCGACCTCGGCCAATCCGGGTCTGTCTCCAGTTTCCACGCATATCTGTCACCTAACCACATGGTGAACTTCGATGCTAGGTGCGATTGCGACCGACCTTCATCGGCACTCTCCAGGTGTTATTCGATGGTTTGCGGTACGTCGTCTCATACCTTTTTGTTTTCTGGCCAATATCTCACTCGTGCTCCAAGGCTGCGGTTCTGTACCATACCTCACAAGGTGCACTCACGCAGCTGTACGCGGGCACATCGCGGGAGGCCGCCAGGCTCGGCGGACAGGTACTCATCTCACCTTCCTATCACTCGCGCGCTGTATAACAAAACTGATCAATGTGTCTGCAGCACTTCGTCCCATGGGCAAGAGTAGGCAAATGCCGCCCATATACACAGGATCCGCAACTTGGAAGAGAACTGTGGACCTATTTGGAGGAGCAAGTGGAAAACATTTAAGACGATTTCTGTGAAAGTCTAGTTATGTGTATCTGACCTCTTGTGGCATGTCATGCGGTCACCAGAATTTCATTTTCGTTCCATCCAATACTCTAGTTGTTTGCAAGTGCACAACTTCGGAGTCTAAGCGGGCTACAAAACTTACCCACAACATTGATCCCTGTTTCTCTCGACCTGCGGCCCCGGCTTCTTCTAGTGGTAGGTAGGCGCGTGCGACTCAATCGCGCAGGCCTAGTTGCATCGCCAAGAACGAGTTTGGCCATGGAGCCAATATTTTTTATCGAGCTTCACACAAGAATTCTCCGGAAACATTACTGGTTCGCGCCATCTCTACCTACTGTAACAAGCTCATTGACCAAGTCTACCACGTCGGTCTCGATGACTTAACCTGCCACGGCAGTCCTGTTGGCGCAGGTTGCTCTGGCTGCTTCATCTGATTGTACATCAACCCTATACATCCCCTCCCACTAGGTCGTCGGCACCGGCGCCACAGATATTCTCCTTTTCGACCAGAAAGACGGGTACCGGGCGGTAGCACTTTCAACTATGGCAAAACGGAGGAATCGTCTTATTCGCTGGTTCCAAGTGTACAGGCGGTTTGTGCATATGTAGATCGGCGGCTATTGGCCAGGAGAATGTGGTCAGGAGGAAGATTGACTCTGTATTGTGGATTGAATTGATCGTAGTGTTCGGGATGAAATTGTGCGGTACCCGTTGTAAGGGACGGATGTCCCCCTTCGGTGCTTTTGATTTCAGGCCTTTCAGGATTACTACATTTTATAATGCGCTCAGGTGAGTACTAGACTCGAAAGTGGTAGTCATGCACTGGCTAGGAGGTACGTTATGTATGTTGGTCCCAGTGTGGTATTACCGCTCGATTGATATGGATCGCCACCTTGCCACTCTTTGTCAAACTCTGGTTGGAGCTGTCATTAGTAGGCTCGCCAACGCAACATCCATCTATATAACATCCATTGCAAATGCCCTTGACCATTCGGGATGTACAGTTCGGTTAATCACGCGCCTACAATCTTGCGCTCACCCACATGGGTCACGCTTACTCAGCCCTCAAGGAGTTCATCCCGCCAAGGTCGAAGTTCACAACTGATAATATTCCCGACCTCACCGGCAAAGTCATCCTGGTCACTGGCGCCAATACCGGCATTGGGAAGGAAACTGCTAGGGTATTTACATGCCGATGGCGCTCCAAATATGCATCAACCGCTCACATTGCGGGCTTCGTAGGCGCTCCTCACGAAGGATGCCAAAGTCTGGATTGCATGTCGGGATGTTACCAAAGGAGAGGCAGCTCTCAGAGAACTCAAGGAAAGTACCGGTCGCGATGCGCATCTCCTCAAGCTAAACCTTGCCAACCTCCGGTCCATCAAAGAGGCATCCGAGGAGTTTCTGAGGTATGTATTTGTTTTCTCGTCGTCGTCCTTCATGCATATCCATGTCTGTATGACAGCAAGGAGACCCAGCTCCACGTGCTCTTTAACAATGCGTGAGTTATACATGTACGATGCGAGTCCGTGTACACATGATCTATGCCTCTTCAGAGGCGTCTTGCACCCGACTGTTGCACTAGTCACGGATGACGGATATGATTTGCAATTCGGAACCAACGTACTCGGACCTTTTTACTTTACCAAACTCCTCCTTCCCATCCTTCTTTCAACCGCAGAATCCTCCCCAGCTGGTACCGTTCGCATCGTGAATACCTCTGCAACCGCACATTGGTTCGGAAGTCTTGACTTCGACACTTTCAAAGACTCTCCGAAACGGAGGGCGCAGAGCACAATAACATTGTACAACCAGAGCAAAGCTGTATGCTTATGACCTCCTGACCCATATACGTAGTTTTCTTACATGTGAACTGCTGTTAGGCTAACATCGTGTTCTCTGCGGAGTTACATCGTCGGTATGGAGATCAGGGTATAGTGTCGACCTCCGCCAATCCAGGTCTGTCTCCAGTTTCCACGCATATCTGTCACGTATCCACATCGTGAACCTCGATGCTAGGTTTCATTGCGACCGAGCTTCTTCGGCATTATGCAGGCATTCTTCTATGGTTCGCGGTATGCCGTTCCATACCCTTCTGTGCTCCGGCTGATTTCTCACTTTGTGCTTCAAGAATCTGACTCTATACCACTCCTCGCGGGGAGCACTCACACAGCTGTATGCGGGCACATCGCCGGAGGCTGCTAGACTCGGCGGACAGGTAGCGATCTCACCTTCCCATTACTCGCGCGCTATATAATAAAACTGATCGATGTGTCTGCAGCACTTCGTCCCATGGGCGAGGGTAGGCAAATGCCTCCCATATACACAGGATCCGCAACTTGGAAGAGAACTGTGGACTTATTTGGAGGAGCAAGTTGAAAACCTTTAAGACAATTTGTGTCAAAGTCTAGTGACGTGTATTTGACTTGTGGCATGTCTTGTGATAACCAGAATTTTAAACCCGATTTTCCTTCCATCCAATACTCTTGTGTTTGCAAGTGTGCAACCTTGGAGTCTAAACGCGCTACAAAACTTGTAACCTGTCACCCCGGCTTCTTTTAGTGGCAGGTAAGCGCGTGTGGCTCATGAATCACGCAGGGCTAATTGCGTGTTGGTTGTTCAGTGCCACGACAGTGAGCCTCGATCAATTTTACCGACGGCCTGTCCCTGTGGCATGAGAAAGAAGCAATCCACCGAACGACCTGCTTACGCCGCACGAGTACCTGTCGTTGATGGTCATTCCTCGGAGAACTGAATATGATGGCTCATTCCACAGCAGTGATTCTGACACGGAACTGTGCAGGGCAGCATTCGTCAATGGCGATTACAGCATAACGCTTGGCGAAGCCATACACCCCCATATGATGTGGTCAATGGTTAGCATGGGCATAGTTCCTCTCATAAGATTTTATAACTTAGCCTTAAACTCCTACAGGCCCTGCTCGCCATCTCCATGTCCCGTACAAAAACACTCGCTACACTCAGGTGTTGACTCTATCATCTCCAAAATTCTGGATCTTTTCCTTCCCACGAGGTACGCAAGACACGATGGAGAGCAGTCTCCACAAGAGAGGCCGTTCGAAGCTGTCGTAGAGAACCCTAATCTTTGCAGGAAAGGCAGTTGTGGTCGTCATGGTACTGGTTGATGGCGACCCTTAGTGCTTGTAGTATGATTTACAATTCATTTGACATAACTCCCACTTGAAGCCCCTCTCACCACACAAAATGTGGCATCTAAAGCGATCGGCGGGAATGGAGAACTGCTGCAGGGGGTGCTGAGCAGTGCAAGCTCTGCCACTGGCAGTAGGGCATTCGCGCACCGGTGAAGCGGAGCGGACCAGAGGATCCATGTCAACGAATTGATAAATAGAGTAGTGCAACGTAGGACAACACGTCCTCACGCACCTGAGTCAGGAAATAATCTTTGTTTAGAAATGTTGCCCAGGACGAACCTGTCCTGAGAACCTGGCTTCAAGTCATCAGTGCAGTTGTACTTCTGAGTTATCCGGGGGCGCCTTCAGACCCAATCCCGTCAACTTGGACATTCTCTCTGTAACTCCTCCCAAGACTCCTCAAGCTACGGAGGTCAAGTTTGACGTCGAGCTCCACTCAATGGGATGTCAGTGCTGCGGACGCCAGTTTACCAGTGCAGTAAGGCATCAACTCCCCGTCTCACCAGCAACCTACTCCGTGCGGGGTATGTCATGTTCCTTCAATCTGGAACATTAACCGTGGTAACCCTATTGCCTTCCCCTTCCATTGGGTCATTGGCGCCACTGTCATTCTTGTTTTCATGGGCGGCAGCGTTTTCAGCAACCCCAACAAGACGAAGCGATTGTCTTGTTAACTAATGCCTATATCGTGGGTCATTGGCTGTAGTGGTTTGGAGTGAAAGTCTTGTGTATGAGCGCTACCAGTGGATTGTCCTATTAGCGGGAGAGTGGAGAGCTACAATCATGCACCAGTGAGTACCTGACCGTCGTCCAAATTGATATCCCCATGATTCATGGGGATGGTTGGACGGCCAGTTCATCCTTAGTACTACGGCAAGTGGTTCACTTAGTAACTTCACTACACAATGTCCATCTAACGTACAAAGTCTCGGGCGCCGCAGTTCGGCTTAGGGTGCCTCCAATCTCGCACTCACTCTCATGGGTCACGCATCCTCATTCCTCAGGGACTTCGTCCCGCCAAGGTCGAAGTTCATGGCCGACGATATCCCCGTTCTGACTGGCAAAGTTGTCCTCGTAACTGGTGCGAACACCGGAATCGGGAAGGAAACTGCTAGGGTATCTACTTGCTAATGGTGCTACAAATATGCATTAACCGCTCACGTTGCGGCTTCGTAGGCGCTCCTCACGAAGAATGCCAAAGTCTGGATTGCATGCCGGATGTTGCCAAAGGAGAGGCGGCTCTCGGGAACTCAAAGAAAGCACCGGTCGCGATGCGCATCTCCTCAAGCTAAACCTTGCCAACCTCCGGTCCATCAAAGAGGCATCGGAGGAGTTTCTGAGGTATGTATTTGGCTCTTGTTGTCGTCCTTATGCATATCCATGTCTGTATGACAGCAAGGAGACCCAGCTCCACGTGCTCTTCAACAATGCGTAAGTTATGGATGTATGATTGGAGTCCGTATACACATTTTTCATGACCTGTGCCTTCCTTTAG
>JANFAE010000591.1:0-55796 GCA_024613145.1 Pisolithus marmoratus | reverse complement strand
TACTGATGCGCCTGATGTGTGCATTAATCGCAAGGCCCAAAGCGAGCCACCTTGTGATTCAGCCCTGTTTAGAACAAAAGATATCAGAGGGCGGGCATTCCGACGGCCCATACGGATTTATCTTCACCAAGGGATGAGAGACTGGGTTGCCTGCTTACTCTCAAGACCGAATATCGAACAACTGATAGAAGAAACCAATAGTTATAGTCGTTCTTCCCTTCGCGATGAAATTAGGGACATTCACGAAGCTCGAGTCTTGCAGTCTCTCACCAGACCAGACGGACGGCCATTTATGACCCCGACAAAAGGAGCCCTCCGACTTATTTTTTCTCTTGGTGTGGACGGATTCAACGCTTTCGGCAAGAAGGCTGGGGGTGGTCCTGCTTCCATGACAGCCATTTACATGGCGTGTTTATCACTACCCATCGAGGAACGCTTCAAGCGTGAGAACATGTATCTTACTGGAGTCATTCCTGGTCCTCATAAACCATCGGAAGATGAAATTAACCACCTCCTTCGACCTCTTGTGGATGACCTCCTGGAATTTTGGAATCCCGGAATTTATCTGTCCCAGACTGAGCGTCACGTCTGGTTGCCATGTCCAGGCAGCACTTGTCCCTCTCGTGTCTGACATCCTTGCTGCAGTCAGACAGGTGGATTTGCGGCTCATAGTGCAACGCTTTTTTGCTCTCTTTGTTATCTCCCTGCAGATGAGATTGAAAACTTTGATTCAGAGACATGGCCTCTCAGGACTGGTAATGATCACCGCCGCCACGCCAATTCCTGGAAGGATGCCCGGACAATCGCCGAGAGGCAAGAGATTACTAAGAAATATGGGGTTCGCTTCAGTGAACTTCTTCGTCTGCCTTACTGGGACCCCGTACTATTCACTGTCGTTGACAGTATGCACCTTCTTTCTCCACGTTATCCCGGAACATATTCGGCGAATCTGGGGCATCAGTCCTGATGCCCCCAGCGGTGATGGATACTATAGCCCTGGTTTTCAGCCCCCCGACCGCCCATCGAACATGCTTTGATAGATGCTTTAGTGTGCCTACAGGTAGCTGGAGAATCGTCATCAAGCAGTGTTGCTGAACAGGAACTGATCTCGTTGGGGCGGCAAATTCTTTGGCATCTATGTGAGCTATTTGATTTAAGGCGGGTTGGGACTCCTATAATGCTATCGCGCGTGCTTCTGGCTTGGGTATTTGACCATCCTTGTTCTCGGTTTTCTGTTACTTACTATCTTAGTATCGAGATTCAAGGACTGCAAAGTGCAAAGTAGACCTTACTCTCAATACTCTCAAGGATTTGAGGGAAGAAAGTGAATTGTCCAAGGCATCAGATTATCCCAGCAGATACGGTAGGCTTCGACTAGTTCTGCCAAATTATATATTGACTCGTCTTAGGCTGGCTGTTTCTAGAAATGTGTCATTCCTAACTGACTGTAGCAGTAGTACCAATGCAGCTTCTTCGGCTGACCTACCTGCATCCACAGGTCCCTGATGATCCAGTTGTCACACGCATTGTGAGGAAGGGAGAGCACCGCAACAGGAATGGTTCACCTAGCACTGAAGAGCTCGAGTATGCCAGGAAGCGACTACAATCCATGAAGTCAACCCATGCCTTAGGAAATAATATTCGGTCAGCGACTCTATTTGCATTGTGTAAAGAGCTTCAGATACACATTGATTGCCATAAGCCAGGAAAACTAACTAGTAAGTCTACATTGTTGACTGCCTTGGATGATTGGGTGAGTGCACAGTCACCATGGGGAGTTGGGCTGGGCTTACCGTATCCTTAGCATACTGCAAACATTGAGTCCAATTCCCCATCCCAAGAAACCTCCTCCAGGCCCCGCAGACTCAGCCCCAAATAAGTCAAGGCGACATGCATGCAAATCTGTTGTTCTGGGGGACCAGATTTTACCAGAGATTTGGGAGGATCAATGGAAGCTGATTCTCCCGTCCTTTGTCTCTCCGGCCCCAGCAAATTTTGGTTTAGTGAACCGCTCCCTCAGTGCTGACCAGTGGCGCTCAGTAGGAACCATTCATCTCGTCGTCACACTCATCCGGCTTTGGGGGTCCGATACAGGCCAGAAAGGTGAAATGCTAGTGAATTACATTCACCTTGTCACCACAATCCACTGGGCAAACATGCACACCACTTCAAAGTCCGCTGCTGATGAGTATACGTTCCACATGCTGGAATACCTCCGTGGGCTAGTACACTTATACAAGGAGGCCAAAGTCCAACCAACTCACCACCTAACACTTCACATCGGCGATCTGCTCTTGGCATTTGGTCCTTTGCACAGTTGGAGGACATGGGCTTTTGAGTGCTATCACTACATGCTTCAGAACATAAAAACTAACAACAAGTTTGGTATGTATAAATTTAGCAGCTGATGATGGCACTCATGTATGCTGTCCTAGGTGAATTAGAGCTCACATTCATGAATGATGCATGCAGAGCTGCAAACCTCACTGCTTATATGTTCAGCGGCAGAGTGCAAGCATTTCGGAACTTACTTCCTGCATTCCTGAAGGCATTTTACTCTGACATTCGGGGGACACGCCTTAACGATATCCTGTCATTTGGTTTGTCATCAAAGACTCGCGTCTACACACGGCATCCCTTAGCGAAGGGCCGGCAAGCAGGGCAAGACAAAGATCACGCATTTCTTGCTATGCGTCATATTCAAATGCAGAATACAGCGGGTGAGACATATTCCTCTCCCTCTCAGCACGATCACATTAACCCGACTGTTACCTAGATGTCATTTTCTGCACAAAGGTGCAGCAGGAGGGCATGTGTTACCAGCGAGTTTACGCTCTCCCGGTGACGCTAACATCATCATACGGAGCAGCAGGGACCACTCTCGTAACGATGGATGTGAACCAGCCCGCATCCTAGCTCTCTTCTGTGACAGAAGGCAGCTGGACTGCAGCAGTAACGATAGGCATCCTTTCGCCATCATCGAACGCTATGTGCTGCTGAAACCTGATCACTACCAACATGATCCATATCGCAGGTTTGGATTTGCGGCAGTAGGAGGGCTATATTACGATAAATTCCATCCCCCCAAAGTGGTTGCCATGGATGATATTATCACACAGTTCACAAAAACCCGTTTCGATCATTTCAGTGATCAGTTACCGGTGGGGGTGGCTCATGTGTTGCCAATCTTTAAGGTATTTAATTTCAGACCAGTGTGCTTTTTACGGTTGTGGCGCCTAACTCCAGTTCCTAGAATATTCATTTTGATGGTGCTTTTGATTTGGAAACATTGGATAACAATCATAATGAAGAGGATGGCGAAATACCAGAAGACATGCTGCTGTAGTCATTAGTGTGATATGTAATGACATCTGTTGTGACTCGTGCCAAGACTCTTAGTGTTTTCCCTTTCACTGCTTTCCTCGTCTGGTTCTGCATGAAGCTGGCAACCCTGTCATCGTTCCCGATATGCTCTCCCCGCATTCCGCACACGTCGAAATTGGTTTAAGTGGCTCCACTGGCATTTAGATGAGGGTATGGAAAGCACCAAGAGGTAAGGCATGGGGGAGATGTGCACACTGGAGAGGTGTAATAAAACTTCTCAAGGTGGGCGTTTGGTATCATCCTGTGCTTGGTGCGTGTTCCCTTGTGCTCGACTTACGTGTTTTGGTCCTTCCACAGAGATGAGGTATATATAGCTCCTTGAAACAGATCATATTTGTATATGGTTCTTGAACGGTGCAGGCAACATAGGTGAGCAACTGTTTAATTTGTCAATGGGCACGCCGACAGTTTGGAGCTTAGCTAGCTGCATCTCAAGCACTCGACGTGCATCGATGGCACATGACTGCTCATAATGTTGTTATTGCAATTGTTTTCCTGCATGCTGACTGCCTCCGCCTCCTTATGCTAACTGAAGATGGTCCCTCTCGTCACCACGCTCTCATCCTAGTCTCTTCCACCTCTACAACATGTCCTCCATCATCACCCTGCTCTTGTGACACCGACAAGACCGACAAGACCTCGTAGACCCTTGGTCTGAGCAGTGCAGCTAGGACTCTGGCATCAACAAAACTGCCCAAACCTAGCAAGACCTAGTAGAGCCCAACAGAATCCGGTGCGTCTAAGATGGCCGAATGGTGCCAGGATCAGGACTAGGATGCCCGAAAAATTGGAGGTCAAGATATACCAGGGCCATCGGCCTCTGTCCTTATAGTACCCATGCTGGCACAGTAGTACTCATAGTCGTACAAGACATATCGTATGTCCATCAGCAATATCATCATCCAAGTCCAAGGTGATGCATCTCCAGCACTGGCATGTTTGTGAATCCATTACGAGGAAGTCTTCCATGTCAGATATTGACCAGCTCGCACTGATCATATAGGCGTGTGCACCTTTTCTGGCTGTTGTACCAATCAGTAACCTCTAGCCAGATTCGTCCTCCATCAACTACTTGCTTCTGGAGGTGGTGGCACCCTTGTTTGCTATTTGGCTGAAGTTGGTAGTGACTCGGTAGATAGTAGAGCATATATACGGAAACTCGTTCAGTGTGGTGGTGCGTAGACCTGCAATCTGCATAGCAGGGTAAACCAATTAGTATGACACCCCTGCATGCGCAACACGAAGGCACGTTAGCATCACGCACACGATTGCTTACGACTTGCAGTTCTTCATCCAGTTGTGATTTTGCTGTTTGCAAGGAAGCTTCATTCCTGGTGGGACTGTATATGTGGAAGAAATAAGTCAGCGATCCCCGACCGTGTAGTGAAGACACGAACGATTACAAATCCCAACAAAAAGTAGGAAAACCATGCTGTCTCCACATGGAGACCTACATGATTGGCGCAGTACTGGGCATACAGTACATTCTGCCTCTTGCATGCGGTTCTTGGTGGTTACTGTAGACGCAAGCAAGGAATGACGAGGGCGACAGAAGGGTAGCAGGGAAAATTAGTATTGGTGTCTCTGGAAATTGACGTGTATACGTGCCACTTCGAATGTGAGGGTGCGCTACAGGATCCGATCTCTTGTCTTCGACATTTGTCGCAGCTTAATCTTACCTCGACCAGGGAAGGCGATGCAGTGCCAAATGCAAGGTTATATCTTGGTCTTCAGCAGTGAGTGCATTTTTGATTCTCACGTTATCGTAGTCGCTGCAACGACGTGCTGCAGGTATATGGTTGTTTTAAAGCTAACTGATACCAATACTGTGCGCTCTGTTATTTTCGGTTACTGCATAAGAGGCTAACATCTATTTTAGCAAATAATGCCAAAATGCTGAATTGGTATGATTCCAGTATTATCGTCGGTATTTCCTGAGAGACAAAACTGATAAATGATGATGAATTTTGGGGGGTGACGGTTTAGGTGCGAGGCAGCACCTGCCAACTGCATGTGCACTCAACCAGCTCTTCAGTAAGTCTGCGGATATCACACCCCCCTACTATCTGCCAGAAACCTTGGAGAGTCTTTTCGGTTTTGTTTCTTGTTTATCAGGCATTTCTCGCTGCACTGGACCCAGGCTGTTGATGAGGGGAGACTTATCACTGTCTCGAATGGTGCTGTTGATGAATGTGTAGGTGGCCATGTCGATACTGTGTACGAGAACTATTTGTTCTTGTCAAAGATTGTTTCTTGATGACATTGCTTCTCGAGCAACCAGGCAAGCTGTTGCCTCCATCATTTCTATTTTTATGTTGGCAATAACATACGGTTTGCAAGTAAGGATGAAATGGCATTACACCTCACCCTGCTGACTTGATGTGCTAGGGATCATCAAGCGAGGGTTCATGCTCATCGGCTGGTTAGTGGTTTATCTACGTTTTTACTATGTGCACTCTACGATCAGTCTGGGAGCCTCTGATGCCTAGTTGGCTATCCTGTTTATCGCTTTTTCTGGCCAATTTACTCGTTCTGGTCCATAGACTAGATGCCCCGCTGTGGCAGAGGACCTACTCGCAGCAGTGGAACCACATGAACATGAGAGGCGATTACCTGAGCACGAGGATAGTCACTGGTGATGCCCAAGCGACCATACAGCATATGTTGTGGAGCCTCATGGCGTACATGACCACTGGCACACGCTGTCAAAACATACCCAGGTCTCCCTCATGATCTCACATCAGATATCCAACTATTCATGGAGTCAGTATGCAAAACGATACTTCTCAACACCACACCGGATTTATTTTCCGCCATAAAGTTCCCGTCGCACAGATGATGGCATGGCAAAAGGGACCACTGAGTTCCCCACTCCTTACTCTTAACTGAACGTTGAAGCAGGATGCGGTCAAATTTTTCATGGTTATCCAGCACATCATGGGTGGCCACAAGCGTGACTGTCCTACTGGGATTCCTTTGCACAATGGCTCAACCACCTCTCTTCTTTCGTGCACTTTGCTTAGTCTTCTTGAAGAGGAAAGATGGTTGATTGGTGAAGGCCTTGCGCATGGGGAACTGTGAGACGAGATATACTGCCAACTGATGAAACAGTTGACTGGCCAAGAGTGTTTTCAAGGGGTGGCAGATGCTTTGCGTCCTTTTAACTGCTTTCCCACCATCCAGGAATTTTGAGACGTACCTCTGCTCTTTTATACACCAACACACTTCACATTTGGAAGGTCACATCGACGTGATCGCCAAGTATTGGTTTGGACGATTAGCAGTCATCTTGAAGAGAGGCCTGCATGGAAAACCGCCCTCTTTGCAGAAATTGAAACTGCTGCTGATGCAGCCTTCAACCCGTCTACGTTCGGCGAATCTTTAGATGTGACCCTGCGTTTGCAAGAACGGAATTACCCTAATGAGAAGATTCCCGTTATACTTCCTTTCCTTGCTGATGGAATTCTTGTGCCTGGTGGCATGAAATGCGAAGGAATTTTTTGTGTTCCCGGAGACAGTGACCTCGTTTCCCAGCTCAAGCTCAGAATTGATAGGGGTTACTACACCCTCGAGAACGTCGACAATCCTCACATGCTCGCCTCGTTGTTGAAGCTATGGCTTCGTGAACTATGCGACCCCTCGTCCCCGAGGAGCTCTACAACAACTGCATCAATGCAGGACCTGATTCACCTGCTTGTGTCACTATCGTGCGAAAGCTCCCGACTATCAACAGAAGGGTGGTGCTGTTCGTCATGAGCTTCCTGCAGCTCTTCCTAGAAGAGAAGGCTTTAGCGAGACTCAAGATGACAGCAACAAATATGGCACTCGTATTGTCACCCAACCTGCTGGGGTGCAGTCCCCAGTCTATGACAGTAGTGTTTATGAATGCACAGTGAGTCATGCAGGGCGTTCTTTGAGCTGTTGTATCGATTCCGAATAATGTCTGGACCCTAGGTTCAAACAGACGTTCGTGTACAACCTGCTCAGTGCAATGGAGCTGATGAAGACTATGTACCGCCCACTTCACCCAAACCTCGTGTCTCCGAATCTTGCAATTGGTGATGAAGCAGACATCGGACTCCACCAAGACCTACTGGGCCTCCACAGCCAAAAATGGACTCTGTCAATGCCACTCGCACCATACAGTATTTCCTTTCCTCATTACTCCATACTATCACAGTCGCCTCTATGTACACTGTGAAATATTACATGATTTATCCGTGACTTTCTTTTATTACCTTTACAACCTGCAGCTATTCTCTATGGCTGCTCGTGGCTCACTGATGCCTACATATTCATTCAGAATATACTCATGAATAGTCACTTCTTCCTGTCATTTCTTTGTAGTCACTTTCTCCTAGACAGTATGAAACACTGACACACGCACAACTCTGATGCAAGTGCAACTCCGACATTCAACCCCAACATAAGCGCAACTTAACCTGGGCTGGACAACTCCGACACAAGACACGACTCCGACATAAGCATGACTCTGACGTAAGCATGACTCTGACATAAGCATGACTCTGATGTAAGCGTGACTCCGACATAAGCATGACTCTGACATAAGCACGACTCCGACACAAGCACGACTCCGATGTAAGCATGACTCCGACACAAGCACGACTCCAACATAAGCACAACTCCGATGTAAGCATGACTCTGACACAAGCATAACTCTGATGCCATTCAACTCTGGAACACTGTCCAATCAGAGGCCATATGCAGTTATTTGTACCATTTATTTCAATGTAACAATTAGACCATTTGTCCATTGGACATCTTGACAATAGACCATTCTCCAATTGGACCAATCAGCCATTCCACCAATGGCAGAGTTGATGTTTGATTTGACCAATGATTTGAGGGTGGAATATATACAATGTTCATACAATGTTCTGCATGATGTTTTGACTTGGGTAACACCATATGTTCTGAAGGCAGAAACTTTTAAAATGTTTTGCTTGAAACCATGGTTAGAACACTTGATAAAATAGTGAAAATATCAGCACAATGATTTTCCCTCTAACCATGAAGATAAACACTTTACATGTTCCTATGAACAGCATTATGCATGACACTATCATATGTTCTGACCTAAAACATCAGATCAGATCATGTTATCCATTGAGGACCAATGTTCTATTCAGGAACATGTCATGAAAATAGTATCTGCTTAATTCAATGGTTTTACTATGTTTGGATTAAACCATTAGATAATGCCCCCAGTGCTAGTCACTATATACTAATCTACACAACACTACCTTAATTGGTAGTCAAAAATGCGAACATTACACTACATTTTCCTAGTAAAAACAATGAAATAAAAGAAACCTTATGATCTGTAACTATTCATTGCACATGGGTAAACATTTAGAGCAACTGGCAATATATAGTTATAATGTTGCTATAGTTCAATACATATGCAATAATTGCACACTATTGCAGTATATGACAAATATTGTGCTGTCAGGACACTACATCACACTATTCTAATCAAACACCACCAAACAAATCAAAAAAGTGCACACTACACTTTTGATAATAATAATGCAGACTACACAACACTAATTATATTTTGTCTATATCTCTACCATTTTTGCACAGATAGATGAAGTAAGCATACCTCCATGGTCCTCTTGTCAAGTACTACAACTTTCATTATGACATCTTTGAAAAAAAAATTTTGAGACATCAATTTATTTTTGTATTTTGCAATTTTCTCAGCCATTTTTGGGCATATCAATGAGGTAAGCATATTCCCATGATCCTGTGACCCAGCCCTACAACTTTCATTATGACATCATGATCTATAGTTAAAATAGTGCTATAGTTCACTATATATCAAATAGTGATGCACTATTCCAGTCTATAACAAATATTGCACTGTCAGTTTTTCCTGATGGCTGGCTGCACTTCCTGAGTTAGGTCCTTCCTGATATCAGGCATGCCCAAGGCAAAAGCCAATCACAGAAAACCTAAGATGATCAGCTGTCCCCAATGTGGCAAGAAATTTTGTTCAGAGACAAAGGTTCTTCAGCATATGAACCAGCCTATGGGTTCCTGCCATGCTGCAAGCTGGCATGAGGAATATACTCGCTTGTTCTCTCAAGTCAAATGCCCTGTCAACCCACTTCACCCACCCAGCATTGGTAACCACACACCTAACTCAAATTGAGACTGGGAACCAAGTCCTCCATCTCCAGAGGTGCCTGAAGCTGCAGTCATGTCAGATTTTGCAATGGACAGCATAGAGGAGCTCGCACCTCCTGCTGGCAAGTTTGTTGAGTCATATGAAGGGAGTAGTAAAGCATTTCCCAGTGGAAAGTCTTTCTTGGATGCTTTTCATGACGATCAATATGCCAGTGAGAGGCAGAATAATCTGTACTTTCCTTTTGCATCGCAAGAAGAATGGCAGTTTGCTTCCTGGCTGCTACATTCAAGGTTGAGTTTGACTGCTATCAATTTGCTGCTAGCATTAGATATCATGAGCCAACCTGTCTTCTGCTTTTGTCCATTGTCTCATCAATATTCAGCTCCAGGGGATCCCTATCTCTTTTTGCACTGGGAAGCAGCTGCACTCTTGTGCAGAGTCTCTCCCCCCTGGCCCAGCTTGGTTGTGTGAAGAGGTGAAGCCTGAAGCTCCCACAAAACACCCTGTCTGTCTGTTTTATCACCAACTGCTGGAGTGCCTACAGGCTCTCCTCAGTAACCCAGTTCTCACTCCACACATATCTTTCATACCAAGGAAGGTCTGGACATCCACTGTGAGGATATGTTGTATCTATGACAAGTGGTTGACTGGGGAGCAGGCTTGGGATGCTCAGGTGGGTTCAACAGCTTCATTCTGGTATTGATCTGACTGTCCTCATAGGATGCTCTTCCCCCCAGCAGAACCATTTTAGGTGTCATTCTCTCATCGGACAAGATGAAAATATCCATCATGACCAGAAATTGCATGGCTCACCCCATTCTCATAAGCCTTGCAAATATCAATGTGGGGGTACATAGCAAAACATCACTTCATGGATATCTCCTCCTCGCTCTTCTTCCTATTCCGAAGTTCTTTGAGAAGACCACCTGCATCTGCAGTCTGCTGCAAGATCGGCTCTTCCATCAAGTCCTTAACCAGCTCCTTACTCCTCTCAAGACAGCAGCTACTGTGGGAATTATGATGAGTGACCCAGTGGGAAACTTGCATTACTGCTACACACTGCTAGCATCATGGATTGTGGACACACTTGAAGAATGCCTCCTTGCTGCCACAGGTCCAAAGGCATCCCCAGTTACAATTGCCATGTCCAAGGATTTTGGCAATCCCTTCCATCACCCCTCATGCACTAGCTCACTGACACTTTCAGCAATTGAGGCTGCATGTGCTGAGCAAGACCCTTTTGACTACAAGAATTTCTTGAAGGTCATCAAATGTCTGCACTTGAACAGTGTAATCAAGCCTTGCTGGAAAGGCCGGCTGCTATCAGATCCTTCCCAATTCCTTACTCCTGAACCTCTTCACCATTTCCACAGGATGTTTTGGGATCATGACACTAAGTGGTGCATTGCTGTTACTGGATCGGTGGAGCTCACCTTTCACTTTTCATTGCTTCAGGACTCCTGTTGGATACCGCATGTTTGAGGATGGCATATCACAATTGAAGCAGGTCACAGGATGGGATCACTGCACTGTCCAGCATTATATCATTGGTGCTATTAAAGGAGGTTGTTGCTATTGGCAGAGGGAACCTGGAGAAGACTGTAGGGTAACCTCAGTAGTCTGGCAAGCTACTATATATTAGTATGTACCTGTAGGGTAACTACAGGGTATCAGTGAGATAGGAATAAACCTAAGTAATGAATGTACTCACCCTCAGTAGTCTGGCAAGCTACTGAGGGACTAGGAAAATAGTCTACTGCTATGTGCGATGCAAGGTGATTAAGTAAGCAAGTAAACACGTGCCAACAATGGCCGGTTGCATAATATTCCAACACTCCCCCTCAAACGGCATGGGGGAATTCTAAGGCAAAACATAATCCAAAAACAAAGGAATGAAATATACCAGATGTATAATAAATTGTACGATTGGAAACTTGAATTCCGTGTGTGCGTTTTGGGTCTGCGAGACGAGAGTTTCGAAAGGTTGAGCGCGATTGCCCGATTTGGCAAGTCACGTGGTGCGCGTGATCAGCGCGTCGTCACTTCGTTGATTGCAACGCTTGCGGGGCCGCTGCACGGTCTCTGACGTGCCGTTTGTGATCGCTCGGCTTTGGGAAACCGACGGTGAGGTTCTGAACTTGACGGCGAGGTCCTGGCATGTGCCGATGCCCTCTCGATGGCGCAAAATTGGCCGTATCGCGTTACCAAGTCGTTTGTGGGCGTTTTCGAGCTTTCGAGGCTTACTGACATATCTAGATACATCTTTGATTCGTCCTCGGCGACGTTTCGGTCGGATGAGTGCGTGGGAACGCTTTCTGCGGGTAGCGGGTGGCCCAGGTATGTCACTTGGCTTCCGCCTCTGCTGCTTGTACTGACCAGCCTGGTCTTCAGCTAGCAGTCTCGTTTCGACTCGTTTTGAGTCGCAGCGCATGCTGCTCGTTGCGCCATCCATCTGGCACCTTATCCCATCCGTTTCAACATGTCCAAGTACTTCCTGGACCTCCCCTTGACCTCCTGGCCCTCTGGGACGTCTCAACATGTTCGGATTGACATCGCATCGGTTTCTGGTGGGTCGTCGGCGCTCCCCCTGCTTCCAGCACTTGAAGGTAGGGTTTAGGCATGTTCCAATGCCTTCTCGATGGCGCAGAATCAGCTGCATCGCATTTCCTTGTCCGTAGTGGCCGTTTTCGAGCTTTTGAGCTCTACTGACATTTCCAGATTCAATTTTAATTCTTCCTCGGCGGCGCTTGGGTCGTATGAGTGCGCGGGAATGTTCTCGGCAGGTAGGGAGTGGCCATGGCGACATGAGTAAGTCGTCACTCGAGTTCTGGCCGTAACAGGTGATCTGACTATCTCCAGCCAGCATCGCTACTTCAACTCGCATCGAGTTGACGTCGCCACTGCTTGTTGTGCCGTCGCCGTCACCATTGCTTCGTTTTCCATTGCCAGCTGTCTCTCCCTCAACACCTCTGGTAGCAGAGCCCTCGTCTGCACTGGCCGGTCCTCCATAGGTAACATTTTGATTCGGGGTGCTCGATGTCTTGAGCGGTGCGTTTTGTGGTATGGATATGTCAGCGTCTCCAATGCCTACTCGTTTCCATGGTGTAGTATGGTCGGGCGACTCGTTTTCAAGCCCTCGAGGTGAGTCTCGAATCTCTGGCTTCATTTGACATGTTCTAACGTTCTGACGCATGTTACTAGCTGTATTCGTGCCGTATGCGATGCCGAGTGCATCCATTTCGTAGCTCGACATGTTCACATGCTTCCGTAGACTGTCCGTTTCGTCTAGCCATTGTGTTCCTCTATACGTGCTGGCGTTGCCATTGATGCTGAAGGTCTGTGGTGCTGCCATGAGCATTTCTCCTTCGTTTGACATGCTTGGAGTGGCTGTTAGGGTGTTTGGTCCATTCGCATTCTGCTCCCCCTGGAGCAGTGCGATGGCAGCCTCGCTGCTCTCCGAGTTGTCGCTCGCACAACCTGCCAGCTCCCCCTCGAGCGGCAATCTTCGTGCGTCAGGTACATCGCTCTTGGCTTCGCTGATGTCCACAGTTGTCATTTTGAGTCGTCCACGTCGATGAGGGATTCGATAGATTCGTTGGGGGCGCTTTATGGGCTCTATGGGTGGTGTTCGCAATGCAGGTGCACATTTCGTCTGCGGCCTTTCTCGTTCGGCGTGCTGACTTCGGCTTGTGGGTAGTAACCACTTGCTGACTCCGAGTGAGTCAACGTTCTCGTTGCCTGTTGCACTGGCCCTGCCATTCATGTTCCTCTTGTTGTCGGCATCCCTTGCCCTTGTTTCGGCGTTTTGTCTGCTCGCTGTGCAGACTGTCGGCTGCCCTAGATGTCCACCTGGGTCGTGAATAGTAAATCGTGGCTTGTCGTTATTGCTGCCCTGGTCGTTTGTGACGTTGCTGCTTGCATAGCCGTTCTGCTCTCCTTCGAGCAGTGCGTTGGTAGTCTTTGTGTCTCCACCACCTTGGTTTAGGTACAGAGTATGAGTCGTGATCTCCATGCTCGCGGCTATGTCTGTGGCCTCTGCGCCCAGACTTCCCTCCGGAGCAATCTTGCTACTGACTCCTTGAGACTCGTTGCTAACCTCGTTCGGCTCGATTGGGACTGTTTCAGCGTTGTTAGGCATACTCGGGGTTTCTGCCTCATTGACAGTCATATCCATGCTTGTACCACATCTGTGGTTGTCGTGGTTGACGTCTACAAGCTTTGACTGTTCGTGTGGACTGTCCTTGCACCCAGCTGGTGCCGTTGACGTGTCCTCAACACTGCCGCTCGTACACACTGCCTGCTCCCCTTCGAGCGGCAATCTTCGTGTACCTGGTAAGTCATTCGTTGTGCTTCCGTCGCACAGTTTCAATGGTAGATCTTCGTCGGCCATCTCGTCACTTGTGTCAACTCCGCTGGCATGTCCTGCTGCCTCACTGGCTAGCTCCACTGCCCTGTCGACATCCTTGACCTCATACGGTGCCTCGACCATCCCATTTAGCACTTGTGGGTGCTCGCTTTCGAGTGGCCTTCCTGCCCTTGAACTTGGCTGCTCCTGCAGCTCACTCTGTGCCATGCGCGACTCGCTTGGCACTTCAGGTTCGTGGTCTTCGACCTCAATGCTTCGTGATGGAACCTGCTGGGCCACACCAATTGCTGCCACAGCCTCGTCATTGCTCCTCGCCTCGGTAAGTTCGTCCTCGAGCCTCTCCTCTCTCGGCAGCTCCACTGACAACTCGTTAGGCCTCGTGCATGGCTCTCGTAGTTCATCTTGCATCTTGTCACCACTGGCATGTGCTTCGAATGCACTGCCGTCCTTCTGTTTGGGTAGATGTTTGGTACTCGGTGGCTCGTCTGCTGCCACGTCACCATTCGAAGCCTCGATGCGCTTCTCGGTGGGTAAAGGGATTCGGGTAGAGTCTCGGAATTTTGTCGCTAGGTAGTTAAACATCTTGTGAGCTGTTTCGAAGTGTCGGATGTGCGAAAAAAGTGAATCGGGGATGTTCCACATAAGTATGGACTGTGCATTGCTATTTTGCCGCAGCCATTCGTTTCGCTCGTTTCCAATGACCTTCGGCTTCTGCTCCACACCAGCTAAGTGTCCGAGAAGATTTTGTGTACTGGCGACTTCGAGAATACATTCGCGGTATTCCTTCCAATTCCGTCCATTCTTCTTGAGCTCTGGGATATAGACAAATCCCTCCCCTGTGAAGTACCTCTTCACTGCCATTTCTTCTCTCCAGGTTCTGCCGCTAGGCGGGGCTCATAACCTAAAGGAGGTTGTTGCTATTGGCAGAGGGAACCTGGAGAAGACTGTAGGGTAACCTCAGTAGTCTGGCAAGCTACTATATATTAGTATGTACCTGTAGGGTAACTACAGGGTATCAGTGAGATAGGAATAAACCTAAGTAATGAATGTACTCACCCTCAGTAGTCTGGCAAGCTACTGAGGGACTAGGAAAATAGTCTACTGCTATGTGCGATGCAAGGTGATTAAGTAAGCAAGTAAACACGTGCCAACAATGGCCGGTTGCATAATATTCCAACAGCTATTGCTGGCTCAGTTCCACAGCATTTTCTCATTGCAGTCCACTCACTCCTCAATTTTCAATACATGGCCCAAGCGCTGGAGTTTACAGACAATACCCTTGTCAGAGTTGCAAATGCCCTACAGGACTTCCATGATCACAAGGATGCTATCACATGTGCTGGAGCATGGAAGGATTCTTGGGAGATTCCCAAGTTGGAGTTGCTTCAAAGTGTTGTTTCAAGCATCCATCTGTCAGGTGCTGTTATGCAATGGTCTGCAGATCCTACTGAACACGCCCATGTTCAAGAAATCAAGGTCCTGGCTTGAGCTGGCAATAATCAGGACTATTACAGTCAGATCGCATGCCATCTTGACCATGCAGAGAAATGCTACCATTTTGACATTGCCACATATCTAGGGTCTCAAGTCAGACACAAAACAATTGACGATGTTGAGGATGATGGGATTTTTGAACAAGCAGAGGTGGAGCATGAGCCAGATGAAGACAATACTTCCCTTGCTGACCACTTGGCAGTGGTGCATTCTCCAATCAATTACTTTGTGATTGCTGACATGCTCATGCATGGCTGCATCCCCAATGCTTTGAAACCATACTGCACTCTGTCAACTACCACTACCACTTTCCACCTTGCCACCAAACCATCGCTGAGACTCAGTGTAGATGAGGCAGCTGCCACATTTAATCTTCCAGACCTTTGTGCAGCCTTGTCAGAATACCTCTATCATCTTCAAAATGGAATGCCTCATCTTGTATCAGGAGTCAGAAGCCAGCAGGACCACACATTACCATTTGATCGCCTTCAGGTATGGTACAAAATATGTGCTCAACAAATGCACTATTATGCCATGCAGACTCCAGATGCCCTGCAAACAATGCGTGCCCTGCCCCCTTCCCCTGTTAACCTGCATGGTTTGTATGATGCTGCTATTATCAATGCAGACCCAGACAGCAATTGGCCATGATGAGGCCTACAGGGTATGTTCTATAAACATGCCAGGTCATCCAATTCACACCATTGTACAGGTCATTCAGTTGTCAAACTTCACATGATATTCCATCCTGTACACTCGGACCTCCTGGCAGTTTATGTCCAGAGCTTCAACATTGTCCCTCAACATGGAAATATGAATAATCTCAATGCTGGAACAGGTATGCACTTAATGCGATGTGCAGTTCTGTCCAACAGGAGTAGGATTGGCGATGTGATACCAGTCACACAAATTTGTTCCCCAGCACACCTCATTCCTCACTTTGGCAAGGAAGTACACCCATGTTTGATGAGTAAAAGTTGCTATGAACTTTCATCTGATTTTTGGCTCAACAAATACTGGTCGAAATAGTTTTATTATGCACTTTCTACCTAATCTTGTTATCATTGACTTGTAGCCATGCGATATACTACTGTGATCCAACAAATGTGATTTCTGCCATGATGTGATATAGTCCACTCATTTCCCTTCACAAACTAGCATCAAATTCCCCTCAAACTCTACCATGTTGGGTGTTCAGCACAATATTCTGCCTGCCTCAAAGGTATAGTAACCTGTGTTGCCGAATATGGCTACAGCGCACCAGTTGAACCATTTTTGCAGCTGCTGACTTCACATGCAATGCATTACAGTCTAACATGTGTGAGTTTGAGTTCCTTGTTTCTAAAATTGTCTTGTGAAGAACATACCAAAGATACAAAGTGTACCCCTGACATACTGGAAAAAGTCAGACTGGTACCACTGTAGGGAATGGGTTTTCCCTACCAGGAGATTTTGTTTTTATTCTGTGTTTCTCATATTTTTAACTTGATTTCCCAGTTATTATATGTTTATTACCTTAGTGCGAGGTTTTCTTGCTTAGTCAGCATTTTTTAAATTACCTAGCATGTACTTACTCTTCTAACAAAAGTTATGAGTCACAAGTTTCGAGTTTGAGAAGGTCAAGAGTGGCCTTTCTCAGTGTTCAGACAGCCTCAGACAGCCTCAGACATTCACCAGACAGTATCTCTCACCAGGCTATAGAAGCCCCTCTGGAAGTTCTCCCCTTCAGGTCATCCCTATCCATTCCCAGCTCTTCTCTATCTTCTTTTCCTACACCACAAGCAGATGGACCCTCTTATCCACAATGATACACAAGATTTGCATTGGTCTCTCAGTTTCCCTGAGAGTAGGTGCCTGCTTGAGGCCATCTATCCAGACTGCACTATCTTCCCCAATTCCTCCAAGTCCTGGGACATGATTCAACTTCTCCACAAGTTGCAGGAGCAGGGGATATATAAGAGAAATACTCCGAGTGCAGCCACCAAATGTTGGCAATGCTATCCATCATGTCATGGGAAGGACACAGAGAAGAAAATGGTGGGGTTTCTTAATGATATTTTGGCAGCAGTGGAGAGGGTGGTCAGAAAGTTTAACATGCAACAGTCAGCACCTCTATCATGACTTCTTCCCTTGTATATATTACTAACACTGATACTTAGAACATGGCATGGCAGTGGGGCAACAGCACCACTGAAAGGTTCAGATGTGAATCGAAAGCCTGACATTATACTTCTACCGATGTCAATGGCAAATCTAGAACTTGACTGGAGGGATGTCAGGGCCATTGGAGAGATGAAGAGCAAGAACAACAATGGTACATTGAAGAAGTCATTTATTGAAGCAGCCAGTAAAGCTGCACTTCTCCTCTATGCACAGGATGGAAGGCATTCTGCACCATGCCTCCAAATTTTGGACAAGTATATTGTCCTTTCATTCTTTGATCGAGGAGGTTCTCTTTTGACCACAGCATTTGACATCCACAAGAATCCTGATATTTTCCTTCACATTTTACTTGGTGTCTCCACAGCCCCAATAGCCAATATTGGGTTTGACAAAATGGTGTTCTGGGATGACAAGAGCAGAAAGACAGTGTTGGTTGTGTGGAATGGGAGTAGCAGCGAACAAAATGATGAAGGGAACTCTGCAGTGTTTTTGGATCAACTTATCTTTATTTCAGATGTGTTACATGGTCACGGCACAACTGTTTGGGCTGGTTCAATGAAGGACCCTGCCTCTCAGACATCTCAGCAGCAAGTCATTGTAAAAGACTCTTGGATCGACCCCCTGCAGAGATTTATGGAAGGGTGTTTGTTAGCCAGACTCAATGATGCAAATGTCGAAGGTGTAGCCTGGCTCATACACAAACAACAGGTGCAAGGTCCTCACCTCTCACATGGTGGAGTGAAGATCAACATGTCAACCCACTTACTTCATAAACTTCTCTGGCAATTGGACAATCGTCAGTACCAACTTCATGTACTCTCCTGCCTTCTGATGGAGCCAGTTGGAATGCAAATCATGTCGTTCTCTTCTCTTGCCCAGCTCCTGGTTGCGTTCATTGATTATGTGTTAAGTGTGTCCCTACTTGTCACATCTCACTGTCTGCACCACTCATGATCTCTAAAGCCCACAAGGATGCCATAGACAAGGCAAAGGTCCTGCACTGCAACATCAGCTTGCTAAATCTTCTTCTTGTTCACTGGAGCCCCTCAACCAATGGTGATCACTGCTTGGACTTTCTCATCAACTTACTGCTGGAAACCTGCGAGCATTTACAAGACAAGATTTGGGGCCTCTCCTATCAAGGACTTCTTGTGGATTGGGGTTATGCCACACCACTCGATGCCCTTGCCCCTGATTCTGAACATAGTCCCAAGGCTTTGCCTTCTACCCCACCCCACAATTTACCTCCAACCTCTCCTATATCACTGCCCCATAATTTGGCTTTGGGTGATGACTCAGTCCCCATTCAAATTTCTGATCCAGACAAGATCAAGGGTCATATCATACACATCACACTTGCTGAATTAAAGGATGACCATGCAATTGCACTTTCAATGGGGAGAGACTCATCACTTGATCAGTTGCAACTGTCAATCAATACCAATCCCCTCTACTGCACCGTGAGTACACCCATTCAAGGGATGATGAATGCTGACCACTAACCATAATCTACATATTAGGGAATGTGGTCATGGATGGCTGCAGAACTTGTGACAGCAGGCCCTGACAAACCTGTATCTCACATGGCCAGTCATGACCTTGAGTCCATGTTTTACATCCTTCTTGGAATCTGTGTACTCTTTGATGAGCTACACTGCCTCAAATCTGAAACCAAACTCGCTCAATGCTTTGATATGTATTTTAACAAATTTGAGCCGAGCTTGCATAAAACAATAACCATCCAGTCTCAATTTGGCTGGTCATTCAAAATTCTCCAGCATATATCACCTTACTTTCAGCCTCTGATTCCCCTCCTCAATGTTCTGCAAGAAAAGATTATCATGCTGATTGCCTTCACCAATGACTCATTTTACTCCAGCAGCCATATCACTCATGATGAGATGTGTCAAGCCCTCATTGCAGCATTGTGCGAGATTGACGATCAGTGTTGGGTTAGCAGGACTCCACAGGTCAGTGAATCACAACCTGGTTTTGATTCCCAGTTTGAGGTCAGGTCAGAGTCCTCACCTGACTTATCAAGTGACTCCGAACTTGGAGAGTCTCTGGATCTTGTCACCCCACAGTTACCATGCCCCCCAACCATCCATCGAGTTAGCAGGCCTGGTTTTACTTCTACCAACTCAAGTGGTACTCGCAGGTGGTTTTCCAGTGTCAAGGGACATTCTGACTCAGCTGAATCTTGGGCCACAAAACATTCATGATGCATGTCTGCCTCCTGCTTCAATCTACAAACCAATCCAAGGCCTTTGCCAGCAGGCCCTTCTCACCAATTTGCAGCTACTGCACCCTTGCCTGGTAGATGTAACTGCAACTGATGTCTTTCATTACCATCATTTATATTTTGCTAGTAGTGAAGTTACTTGTGCCTCAAGGCTGGATATGTACTGTGCATATACAATTCATCCAATAATATGCATGTGAAAATGGAAATAAAAATTCAACTGACTATTAGTACACTAATACTTCATACTGGGCATGAGTGATAAGTATAATGCTCTGTGACATTCTGTTGACTCACAGAAAAAAATGGTAGTTAGTTGACATAGATAACTTTCGCCTCATGGCATCGATCTTCTTTCCAAATCTCTGTGCCACTGAGCAGTTAAAAAAGTACTTGGTTCCAGGATGCAAACTCCCCATTCCCAGTGCCCTCTATCACCTGCGAAGTTGAAGTTGCCGCCTCTCACTGCTTAAAGCCTTATGCCTCCCAAATGACGAATAATCTACAAGGACAGTGGCAGCAAACATGACCACACCGATGTTGCTAAGGTCCACAAGCGATCTCGGGCAGAAGAGCCTGACCCTTCTGGTAGTTCTTGTGTACATTCTCATCACTGCTAATAAATTTGACAACCAGGTGTATTTGAGACAGAGGTGAATGCAATCAGATGCTCTTCTCGCAGTGGGAAAGGTACTGGGGGTCAACTTGCCCAGATGAAGAACATCGAGCATATACAAACCACCACAGCACCCAAACCAAGATGTCTTAGTGACCTCGATGCCACACCCAAAGGCAATGAAGTTAATCCCATGGCTCCCAGTCAACCTTCCCCAATCCCTCAGGCTCCCCACAGCCAATCATGACCAAAGCCCCAACTCAAGTCTAAAGCTGAAGGCCCGTTGCCTCTGCCACCTACCATCCAACCTTCATTCAGCTTGGCAGCTCCAGGCCAGCAATTTGGATTTAGGTTATTGACCGCTGCTCAGGTCACTGGTAATACTGAAAACTGCATTGGATCTCAATGCAATGTGCGTCATCGATGACATCTTCTGGTCCTCAGTCTTCCCATGCACGTTCGATTTTCTCTGCTGACACTTCCTGTGCTTCCACTGTCCCCACTTCTCATGCCAGTTCACTCTGTTCTTCATTCCAGGGAGATCAAGACATCATCCAGCATGCACATGGCCATTCTTCACACCTCAAAAAGTTGGCTCTTGCATCTCAAACTGGTGTGGAAGCTCCTTCTTGTATGTCTCGTGTAGTGCCTGAAGGTTTTGTGTCCCAGCCTCAAGTCTTGGATCATGACTCACAGGAAGATCACAGATGGCCAACTATGCTACGTTCCCAGCCTCGAGAGGTCCCTTCTTCCCTCCATTCCAAGGAGTTGGATGATCCAGATTCCCCATCTCACCATCTCACAGGCCTGTGGCATACAGCCTCATTTTATCACACCTGTCTCGATGGAGCCAGACTCCATGGACACACCCTTTTTGCAACTCCCAATGAAAATGAGGACCATCTTCCTGTCAGTGAGGACAACTACAATGAGCCCCCTATCGATGAGACATCACCAAGTGATGACAAATGCCTCGCAGAGTCCGCCCTTTGGGGAGGTAAGTATGCTGTCATTTTTTGATCTCTTCCTAACACATGACAGAAAATGTGCATACACACCCAAGAAACCAAGCTCAACCTCCTTCCCTTGGCAAATGTGAGTAGTTCAGAGCCAGATGCACACATACTCACCCATTGCAGGGCTTGGATCAGGTACAACATACCATCTCACAAAGTAATGGTGAGCACAATGACATACAGATACATAGCTAATATCTTGTGCACCAGACCCAGGTCACATGAATAACAATGCCAAAGATGTTGTGGCTGCCCATCAACAGTGCAATTGTGCTCTTCGCCTGCCCAACAATTTTCAGTTAAATGCTATTTGGGACTGGCAATCTTCCACCCTGCACCAGGTTCCTCAGACCCAAAGTGCAACTTCTCCACCCTCTGGTGTGTCACAGTCATCGGAGGCAGTCAATCCACCTGTACCACCAGTCAGTCCTGCTGTAGTGAAAGCTGAGCCATGGCAAATACACTTCTACAAACCAGCAGTTCAAGACATACTTGAATGTGTGAAGCAGTTCTCTCATTGCGATGCAGCATCCATCAATGCAGTTCCACTCCGTGCTCATTTTAATACAAAAGCTGTTGAATACATGGAAGAAGCCATCAGCAAGAGACTGTCACATGGCTTGTCAGTCTCCAATGGTAAGTTTGGCAGTATCCCTGATCTCCTGCTACTATTGACCAGCCTCCTTTCTAAGGTTGGTGGCCTCACTACATGAACGACGTCACCAGACTGGTAAGCTCTTAATTGTACACATTTTATAATATACTATAAAAGTCTTTGGCAGCTTTGGGAGGACCTTGGCAATTGGCATTCATTGTTGAGGAAGAAGGCTCGCATGTACATCACTCAATGCTACAACTGGGACCCCCCAGAATTGTTGCAAAGTAAATTCTGGGATTGCCAAGGACCTTCTTGGAGATTGTGGAGTATTCTTGAGGGATGGTGTGGATGAGAATGTGTGTCATGCATGTATATCTCACATGTCATTGCTAAATGTGCTGTCAGGGACATATGAACAATCTTGCCCATCCTGCTCTTGCAGGTCTCATCACCAATTTCTTCTACATGGGTTCCTCATCCCTTGGTCAAATTTTTCCAGAGGTCTTCATGGCAGAGGTTCCAAGAGTCACTGTTGCTATTGCAGCCATGGTGGTAACATTCACTTAGATTGTAATTGGTGTCATGTGCTTACTATCTGCGAAGCTCAAGGTCATTCTCGATGAAGTGGCATCCTCCAAGGGCAGAGTCAGTTTCAGGGTTGGTACTTATATGCCAGTTTACTTGGAAATGCTGGGCTTGATGAAGAAGTGTGATACTTCTGCAATTCACACTGAGAAAACAAGGTCCCTTCGAGTCAAGTGGGCTACCCTTGGGAGGTAAGTGCTTGCTTGATCACTCCCACCAAATATACTCATATTTTGTAGCAACAGTATGACAGAATGTGAGGTGACTGTTTTGGCAACAACTGGTTTTGATGTTGAACTTGATTAACCTGTATCTTACTTCTTTCCATCCTCCAGCTCATGTCTGTGTTCCCCTTGGAGGTTCTAGTAGCAGTGTAGATGTGTTTCATCTTGATTTTGAACTTGCATGTTCCCCTTTCTGAGATCCTGTTTGATCCTGTGTAAGGGGTCAACTCTGCTTGGTGATGGAGTTCATATGTTTCCTTTGTACAGATATGGTTTCACATCTCACATCTTCACATTTTCACATCCTTGTGTCCTTTCAAGCCTTACATCTCATTATGATGCCTTTCAGTTTCATTTTCCCTTTCTCCTTCATAGATATATAGCAGGACTGTATGCATACGAGACAAGGGAGTTTCCCATCTGTGAATCAGCCAGTTAGTGCGAAAGTTCATCACCAGCAGTGATTCCATCCCATTCTGTTCAATGAATACTTCCAGAACAAAAGATTGCCTTACACTTGGAGCCCATCACAAATCAAGCTCTGTACACCTGCAATCTGTCTCAGATTGTCCCCATTGCCTATTGATAGAACTGCATTCTGTCTTCCACCACGCCTTTTCACCTTCACCCAGCTCGTTTCTCTGACTCCAAGCAGTCCACATTATTGGCTGCCCCCCCCCACATCGTCTTGCCACCATGATCACACCCATTCACCAGCTATTCCACCACCATGCATTAGAAAGGCTCCCATGGCCTCTATCTCTCGAGATATTACCCATGTCACTAGATTGACTACTTCTGCCCTTACAACCCCAAGTACAGACCCATCCCCTGCAACTTTGTTTATGCCACTTCCCTCTGACACCCCCAGTTCCCACTCAAGCTTAGACTCCTTGTCATCTCTGGAACCTTTGGCACTTGTGTCTCGTCCTCCATCACCCTCGACAACTACTCATACACTAATTGTACCTCATATATCACTTCTGGAACCCCTCTCACCATCATCCATGCCACTTGATCCCCCTGATGACCCTTTGGCCCCACCATCATCCATTTCACACTCTGTCCCAGTGTTGGCAATGTTGATCTCCTCGAAAGGAATTCATGCCATGCCAGCTCCTGGGTCAGGCAAGGCTCCAACCTTTCTGGGTATGCCATCAACCCTTCTTGACTTCTTTGATTGCTTTGAAGCTCTGGCTGTATCCTGTGGTCTCTTGGACCATGAGAAATGTTTCATGGTTGTTTGGTATGTTGACTTGGAGACTAAGGAATTGTGGACTTCGCTTCCTGGTTTTTGGACCTCTAAGTATGATATTCTCAAGGTCAATGTTTTCAAGCAGTACCCAGGTGCAGAGAAAGGTGTCACCTATACCTACTGGGATCTAGCACATGTTGTTCACAATCATGCTGAGGTGAATATTTCCACAGAAACAGAGCTCATGAGGTATCATTGCCAGTTCTGCCCCATTGCTGTCTTCCTCATCAGTCAGGGAAAACTTACAGAATGGGACCAGAACAAGTCACTGCAAGCATTTCACAATTTTTCTTGCCAAAATATGTTGAAAAATGGGAAGAAGAGATACTCTTTTATTTGGGCTGTGTTCACATAAAAAATGCAAATATAATATTTTGTTTTCTTTGTCTTTTCTGTGCAAGAAAATGAATTGATGGTAGTGCTGATTAGCTTCTATGCTAATGGGTATTACCATCAATCAATGTTTTGTGGAAAGTCATGCAAAGAAAAGAAAATATTATTTTTGCCTTTTCTCTTTGAATACAGCTGTCAAAAAAGAGTATCACTTTCTTCAATTTCTTCAGCATGTTTTCTGAAGAAAAATTGTGAAATGCTTGCAGTGAGTTGTTCTGGCACAGCCTTCCATCTCGTGTTTGCATGGCCATTTCTCACTGCTTGGAGATGCAGGATCCTTATGGCTATAGTCATACAGAACCCCCTGATTGGGATGAAGTCACAGTGGCTGGGCATTTCATTCTTGCTGATGATGCTTTTGATGCTGACTACAATGATCCATTCTCCCTCCACTTAAAATCCTTTGACCACCCTGCTGCCTCTTGCACCAAGACTGTGGCCTCTCAACCTGCCCCATTTATGGTGGATGACTCCGACAGTGATGATGGCCAACAAAAAGATGAGCCTCAGGCTGTTCAGACCAGGACAGTTTGCCTGGACCCTGCTGTTCCTGGGAAATGTCATATTGATGAAGTTGGCAACCTTGCCCATCATATGCATGTGTTGAGCATTGATGATGTGGCCTATGCAGGCTGCTATGCACAGATGGCCTGTCTAGCACCATTGGTAGCTCAGCTGTGGGTGCCTCCAGCAAAGGTCAATTGTCAACTCCCCATTCCACAGTCTAGCATCCATGCAGCCACAACCACATACCCATGTCCACCCGATACCTGCTTCATGTGTGGAGGTCCTCATCGCATCCCAGAGTGCTGGACTGTTGGGTCCTACTTGTGTGCAGGAAAGATTGTCTGTGTTGATCATTACCTTGCCTTTCCTGATCACACCTGTATCTGGCATCACCTGACAACTGGCCTACTCCAAACAACTATTGATGAATGATATGGCCCACCTCCTGCTCCACCAGTATCCCTGCCTCAACCTACCCCTGCTTCGAACCCTCAGCATCCCATGAATACTTGGCCACCTTCCAGCACTGCCACTATGAATCTTGCAACTGAAGCTGGGACTTATTTGTTTCAGTGCTGCCCTGTCTCAGGCAACAATGCAGTCATCATAGATGTGGGAGATGATTATGATGTCCTTGCAGTCACTCAGAGCAAAGCACGAGCAGTGGCATCAGAGCCAGGCAGCAGTCCTCTGAGTTGTGAGCTGCTCCAACAGGGTTCAGACGAAGAAAAACTGGATCCACTAGTGCTTGGGGGCAGTGTTCCAGCAGTTGAAGAGACTACATGATGAGTGGCAGCTTCCAACCCAATGGGTTTGGGGATGTTGCCCCAAAAGCCTGCCTATACTTGCAAATCCAAGGCAGCATGACCAGATGCCTCACATCTCATGCTCAGCCAGATCCTCAGTGCAGTTGTCCCAAACCTCACTGTCAGTGATATCCTTGCTGTCAGCCCAGAGGTTTGCAAAGAGCTAGTTAAGTATTCCTGCATGCAATGCATCCCAACCTCCACTGCAACCAACACAACCACCCCATGCCTGCCTGCCCCCCTCCATGTCAAGCACTCAACACCTCTCCATGAAATAGCAGTCAACATCAATGGTGTGCATGAGGATCTTGCACTTCTAGATGAGGGCTCCAAAATTGTTGTGATCCTGGAGGATGTTTGGCAGAAGTCTCAGGCCCCAATCAACCCTCACATTTGTACACACATGCAGACTGCTAATGGTAGCACACAGGACATGCCCAGTTGTGTTGAGATGCTCCAGATCATTGTAAATGGTATAGTTACATGGGCACATGTGTATGTTATTCCTACTGCTCCATATAGGCTTCTCCTAGGCCAACCATGGCAGCGCCTTGTACACCTCAGCAAGGAGGAGACAGATGGTGATGTCCACATTACCATTCACGACCCGAGCAACCCCTCAATTACTCAGTGTGTCACTACCACACCTTGGCCATTTCATGTGTCTGCAACTTGTATCATCACCTGCGCCTGCATGCCCACAATGTACTGCCCACCCCTCCTTGATGTTTCTCTCTCTATCTGCCATGTATTTCAGTGAGGAAGTCCTCCATCAGCGGTATGATCTTGACCCTGTTTGGCATGTCTTTGCCTACAAAAAGGTTGCTAATAAGGTCAAACCAGTTGCTACAACCATGCCACAACATGCTTGAATCATTCATTGTATCCCTGAAGACCCACTTCTCATGCTGCCTCCCATCTCTTGTCAGCCCCTGGAGTTTGTACCAGGCACACATTGTAGGGAGTCCATACTCCCTAAGGCTGCAGAACACCCCAAGCGGCTTTTCTCCACATCATCTGTCACTCACTAGCATGTCCCCCTGAGCAGCTTTTCTCTGCATCATCTGTCACTCACTAGCACATCCCCCTATGATCATGGCACCACCCTGCTAAAAATATTACCACATGCTGCAATAAACATACCACCCATCATACACTCTCATCATGTACCCCTATTCCCACCAGTAACATTGCCACTGACTCCTCAGCTTCCATAATAAGGCCATCCCCTATCACACCTGATCTGCCCTTGACATGTGATTACTGGACACCATCCATCAGCAATCCCCTCTGACCTATCATGTGTCACCTTATCTCCTTGGCACCTATATCCATCCTACAAGCACCAAAGCTGTCACCCACTTCATAACACTGCCCACTGCATCCTTCCTTAGTCAATGAAATCACCACCAGCCTCCACTGTGCATTGTTGCTACCCAGGCATGTGCCTTATACTGCTTCTCCTTTTCTTACTTTCATTTTATGGACTTTTCTTGCTTTGTCCTCCATGTATATTGTCATAGCACATGTGATTGTTCATGTGTCAGCCTTTGTGATTTTGTTTATTTTCTTTTGACATATGACAGATCCAAGGTTCTCCAATGTCACCTTGGATACCACTGTCCTTACACTACAAAAGTCTGCTGTACTTAGAAAAATAATCACCCACCTTTTGGCATCACTATCTGTGTATCTGAGAGTCCCCTTGAGTCCCAGAGTTGTTTCCAGAGTCTCTTCGAGTTTCCAGAGTGTCCCCAGAGTGTCCCCAGAGTCCCCAGACTCAGTCTTATCGTCCATTCATCATTCTCGAGTCTTCCTGCCCCAGAATCACTGCTTCATCTACTACAAGTCCGCTTCAGTGTTTACAGTGTCTACCTACAAGTTCAAGAGTACAAAATCGCCACCATACAAGTTATCACTGTCAAGAAATATCCCCAGCCCTCTAGAAGTTATCCTGCACCTGTCTAAGGCAGACTTTCGAGTTCCTCACTGCCAGCACTCCCCAATTGCCAAGAAAAACTCCCCTTCACCTTCTAGTCCCTTCCCTTATCTCCTTCTGACTCAGCACCCCTTGGGATGAGCCTAGGTCTAACCTACAGCTTTCCCCACTTTCCCCCTTGTGCTCTCACAAGAAGAGTTGCCCACAATGTCTCACAGTGGAATGCCTGGCTGAACTTGGGGTCTTCAAAAATGACTTTTTGTGGCCTGAAGAGCATAAGCTTGCAGCTCAGGTCCTCTTGAACAATGAGTCTGTGTTAGCTTGGGATGAGTCAGAAAAAGGTTGGTTCCAGGATGACTACTTTCCCCCAGTCATCATTCCTACTATTGAGCACATGCCATGGGCTCATCAGCAGCCTCCCATTCCACCCAGTATTCATGACAAGGTCATCGAGCAGATCCAGGCCAAGATCAGCTCTGGTGTTTATGAACCATCAAACAGCTCTTATCAGTCATGTTGGTTCTGTGTTGCAAAGAAGAATGGCCCAATCCACATTGTCCATGACCTCCAGCCACTCAATGCAGTGACAGTGAAAGATGCAGCCACCCTTCCTTATGTTGAACACTTTGCCAAGCAGTCCACTGGGCATGCCATTTATACTATGATGGACTTATTTGTAGGCTATGACCACCGCCCACTCACAGAAGAGTCTTGTGACCTGACTACCTTTCAAACCCTGTTGGGTACCTTTTGACTCACAGTCCTCCCACAGGGATGGACTGACTCCCCTGCAGTTTTCCAGAATGATGTCACCTTTATTCTTCAACATGAGATTGAGGTCACTCTGAACTTCCAAGACAACATCAATGTCTTAGGCCCCCACACTCGTTATGAGCTGCCCAATGGTGGATATGAAACTATTTCAGGGAACTTGGGTATTCACTGCTTTGTCTAGGAACATTGTTGTGATGTGAATCATGTTCTCCATTGTCTCAAGCATGCAGGTGCTACAGTTTCAGCAAAGAAGCTTTTTGTGTGCCAGGCCCAGGTTACTGTTGTCAGCCAAACCTGTAACTACCATGGCCACATCCCTGATGACTCCAAGGTCACGAAAATCCATAGCTGGCCCCCTTGTGAAAGCAAAATGGATGTGTGTGGGTTTCTTGGAATGGCTGGGACAGTTCATATCTGGATCAAGGACTTCACTAGCATCACTTGCCCTCTTGTTCACCTTACAAGGATAAACATGCCCTTCATGTGAGGTGACGAGGAACAACATGCCATGGATTGTCTCAAGGATGCCATTGTTCATTCACCAGCCATCTGTCCCATTGATTATACCTCTCCAAATGAGGTTGTCCTTGCCCTTGACTCATCTAACATTGCCATTGGTTTTATCCTTTCCCAGCTGGATGATGAAGCACATTGCCATCCTGCTTGTTTTGGCTCTATTACCTGGAATGATTGTGAATCCTGCTACTTGCAAGCAAAAATTGAGCTGTATGGTCTGTTTTGGGCACTCAAAGTCTGGGTCATTGGTGTCAAGAACCTCATTGTTGAGGTTGATGCACAATACCTTACTGGCATGCTGAATAATCCTGACATCCAACCAAATGCCTCTATGAACTGCTGTAGGAAAAGAAGACTTGTGACTGGGAGGAGAGTGGTGATGATCTGAAGGGGAGAGGACTTCCAAAGGGGCTTCTATAGTCTGGTGAAAGAAGCAGTCTGAGAATGTCTGAGGCTGTCTAAACACTGAGAAAGGCCACTCTCGACCTTCTCGAACTCAAAACTCAAAACTCAAAATTCACGACTTGTAACTTGATTGTTATTGTTCTTGGTAGGTAAAATGTAATGTAGGTGATGTGCAGGCTTACTTAAGCCACATCACGTGTCTACTCTCGAAGCTAAGTAGAGTCTAAGTAAATGAACAGTAAAAGAAAGTAAAAACAATAAAGTAAAAGTAAAAGTAAAAACTATAAAATAAAAGGAATATCCTAGTGGGGAGTACTCACTCCCTACACCACTGGCTTGCTGGCATACAAACTTTTGATTTCAAACTACATCACATCTCTGCTATGAAACATCAAGGTCCTGATGGGTTGTCCAGGAGAAGGAGGAGCAGGGATGATAGAGAGGAAGAAGGAGAAGAGGAGATAGATGAATGGATAGATGAAGTTTTAGGTTGTGCATTGTGGGTGGCATGTCAAGCAGATGACAGAACAGTGGAAGTAGGAAGGAATAAATGAAGGGAAGCCATCATTTCAACAGTAGGGAAGGGAGAGGAGATGAAGGTGAAGAATCCTGAAACCATTGAGATCCCAACAAATGATGATACTGAAAAACAAGATGGTGAACTTCAAGCCATTGAATCCTATCTAACCAACCTCACACTCTCACCCACCCTCTCCACTCACAAGTGTAAGTGCATCATTAAGCACTCAGCACAGTCTTTCAGGTGGGGAGACACATTATGGAGAAAAGAGAAGTATGGTCATCACCAGATTGTACTGCTGAACCTTGCAGATCACCTCCGCATTCTTTGGGAGACACACAATACTCTGGGGCACCACAGTATATACCCAACCCAACAAACTATTGCTGACCAGTTTTGGTGGCCAACCCTTGACTGGGACCTCACCTGGTACATTACAGCTGTTTGCAAAAGTCTGTGGAAAAGTGAAAAATCAGTTTCAAGCTCTGGGGGAGGACCTCAGAAGCAGCCCTAGATAACTTTAGTAGTGACTGTGCATGGAGGGAGCTACACAGTGGTGTGCTGGATGGGAATGGTGTGCTGGAGGGGTAGGGTGGGAGGTAAGTCAATGACAGGGAGAGGCAGGGATCCAGGGAGGGTATATGGTGGCTAGAGGAGGTTGGGGTGCATTGGGTGGGTGGGGGAGGGGGGAGGGGGGTGTGTTGGGTGGGTGGGGGGAGGGGGAGGGGGTGTGTTGGGTGGGTGGGGGAGGGGGGAGGGGGTGTGTTGGGTGGGTGGGGGGAGGGGGAGGGGGTGTGTTGGGTGGGTGGGGGAGGGGGAGGGGGTGTGTTGGGTGGGGTGGGGAGGGGGAGGGGGTGTGTTGGGTGGGTGGGGGAGGGGGAGGGGGTGTGTTGGTGGGGTGGGGGAGGGGGAGGGGGTTGTGTTGGGTGGGTGGGGGAGGGGGGTGGGGGTGTGTTGGGTGGGTGGGGGAGGGGGTGGGGGTGTGTTTGGGTGGGTGGGGGAGGGGGTGGGGGTGTGTTGGGTGGGTGGGGGAGGGGGCGGGGGTGTGTTGGGTGGGTGGGGGAGGGGGCGGGGGTGTGTTGGGTGGGTGGGGGCGGGGGGGAGGGGTGTGTTGGGTGGGTGGGGGAGGGGGAGGGGTTGTGTTGGGTGGGTGGGGGAGGGGTTAGGTTACTCACCCTCACCATCCCCAAGCACTACATCCCCCACTTCAAGTACCCCATCCCCCTCCCCCCTCCCCCCAACTTCCAAGCACACCCACTCCCCTCCCCCTACTGACCTGAACCCCTCACCATCTGAGGATGACACTGGCTTCTTACAGAACACCCTTCAGAACATACTATCCTCTTTAGGATCTCCCCATCCCCTTACCTCTCAACCTCACCTTAAACCCAGAAGCCCATTCACTATGTCAGGATCTGGATCTGGAGGCCTTGGCCTGGGATCCTTGAAGGGTGGAGCTTCCACTGCTCCAACTAGACCCACTGAACTAAAGATCAGCACACCATTTGAATATGATGGCAGCCACAAAACTGCTATGTCTTGGCTGTACTCAGTCAAGGCATATCTTCTAATCAATCAAGACATCTATGACAATGACAATAAATGTGTTGCATATGCCCTCTCTCACATGAAGAAGGGGGTAGCCCAAGCATGGGCAACAACTTTCTACCAGGCAGCCCTGGAGAAACAGAACCCCAGTTGTGGGACCATGAGCAACTTCAAAAAAGATTTCAAAGCAGCATTCACCCCAGCTGACACTGCTGGTGCTGCCATTGCCAAGATTAGGACCCTGAAACAAAAGGGATCCATTGAAGAATATATTTCCAAATTCAGAACTGCTGCTGCTCGCAGTGGCATCAAGGAAGACATGGCCCTTGTGGAGTTCTTTGCCACTGGGCTCAAACCCACACTTGTCCACCAAATCTATGGGATGGACGAGGTACCAATGAAGATTGAAGAATGGTACAAGAAGGCAATGCACTTCAAGAACCAATGGCAGAAAGCTTGTGCCATTACAGGAAGAATTGACAACAAGGGAAAGGGAAAGTCTTACCCCCAACCCTGATTCCAATGCCAGGAAGAGAGAGACCCCAACGCTATGGATGTTGATGTGGTCAAGCTCTCAAAAGAAGAAAGAGATCACCACCTCAAAAATGGCTTGTGCTTCAGATGTGGAGAAAAGGGACATATGTCCCAAGATTGCCCCAGCTGAAACAAGACCCCTGCTAAAAAGGTTAAGCAGGTGAAAAAGGAAGAAACTGACGATGAAGACAAAGCCTCCATGGCCCTGGTCAAACTGACCAAGTTTCTTGGAAAGGGTTTTTGAATGGGGAACCAGAGTTGATGCCTGGAACCCCTGAACAATGTATCTCGTATGTGGCCTCTCCTGTAAAAGTATCCTCTCTCCCTGAGAGAGTTATGAAAATCCCCATTTATGTTTTCATGAGAGCCACTGGAGAAAAAATCATCAACACCACCGCTCTGGTAGATTCTGGAGCTGAAATATCTTGCATTGACTGGGCATTTGTCCAAAGAAATAAACTCCCCACTGAACAACTCCCCAGACCCATTTCAGTCACCAATGCTGATGGGTCCCCAAATGAGAAAGGCCACATCCTGTTCACTGCCACCCTGTTTGTTAAAATACAGGGGATAACTCACAAAGAAAAGTTCTATGTAATGAACTGTGGATCAGAAAATGCCATCCTTGGCATACCATGGTTGCAAAAGAACAATCCCACTGTCAATTGGAGAAATGGAACATTGACCATTGATGAGTCAACAAATGTCACTGCCCTATAAATTCCATCGAAAGGAAGGGGGTCAACATCTACCTTGATCATGAAGAACCAGATGCATTCACAACCCAGGCATACAACTGTATGTTTATAAACTGGTTCATGAAAGCTGCAACCCTAATCACCCCAAACAACAAATGGGTGAGAAAACTCAACCTGGCAACAGAACTTGCCCAGAAAGAAGAAAAGAACAAGCCAAAGACCATCCTTCCCCCAGAGTTTGCCAAGTTTGCCTCAGTATTTGAGAAACCCTCCAATGGAACCCTTCCCCCCATACAACCCTATGACCATCCAATTGACCTGGTCGAGGACTTTGTGCCAAAAGTGGCCAAAGCATATCCTCTCACTCCATCTGAACAACTCACTGCTGAGAAATTTGTGGAGGAAAACCTCTGAGAGGGAAAGATCAGACCATCAAACTCTCCTCAAGCAGCACCCTTTTTCTTTGTAGGAAAGAAGGATGGCAGTCTGAGACCATGTCAAGACTACCATTATCTAAACAAACACACAGTCAAAGATGTGTACCCACTACCATTGATCTCAGATCTGGTTGACAAACTGAAAGGAGCATCCATTTTCACCAAGATGGATGTTAGATCAGGATACAACAATGTTTGGATCAAAGAAGGAGACCAGTGGAAGGCAGCCTTTATCATGCATAAAGGACTCTTTGAACCAACTGTCATGTTCTTTGGGCTGTGCAACTCCCCAGCCACTTTCCAAAGGTTCATGAATGACTCCTTTAGAGATCTCATTGCAGAAGGATGGCTGGTTGTCTATATGGATGATCTTTTCATCTTTTCAAACAACCCAGAAGAACATTGACAAAGAACCCTGCAAGTTCTCCAAAGAATGAGAGAACTCTCATTGCCACTGAAACTAGAAAAGTGCCATTTCAATCTCTCTGGGGTGGAATACCTTGGAATGATCATCAAACAAAACACCATTGCCATGGACCCTGTTAAAGTTCAAGGAATCGCAGATTGGCCCACCCCCATGAAGGTCAAGGATGTTTGCTCCTTCCTGGGGTTTGCAAACTTCTATCAAAGATTTATCCTGTACTACTCTGACATTGCACAACCCCTTGTTGACCTCATGAAGAAGAATGCAGCTTGGGACTGGTCAAAGAAGGCCAAAACTGCCTTCCAAACCCTGAAAAAGGTGTTCATGAGTGAACCAGTCCTACTCATGCCTGACCCCTCCAAACTATTTGTGATCTCTACTGATGCCTCCAAGTATGCCACTGGGGGTGTTCTTATGCAAGAAGACTCAAATGGACAGTGCCACCCATGCACTTTCATCTCTCAGTCATTCAATCCCACTGAGAGAAACTATGATATATATGACAGGGAATTACTAGGGGTCATCTGTGCCCTTAAAACTTGGAGACACTACCTCCAAGGGACCTCTTCCCCTGTACAGTTTCTCACTGATCACAAGAACCTGACCTATTTCTGACAACCTCAAAACCTAAATCACCACCAGGCATGCTGGCTCCTAGACCTCGCCAATTTCAACCTCTCCTTCACACATATACCAGGAAAGGAACTCTGTGCACCCAATGCACTCTCCCACCACCCTGATCATGTCCCCAATGAGGAAACTGATAATGAAGGGGTTACACTGTTACCCCAGACTTTATTTGTAAAAGTCATTGACACTGCCCTTTCATCAAAACTTGCAGAGTCATCTGCCAAAGACCCTGTAGTCCTCACAGCCCTACAGACTATCGAAGGAGTAGACATGCCCCTACCCTTCAAGTCAAACCTCTCAGATTGGCGCTTCAAAGAAGGAGTTCTCTTTTACAAAGATCAAGCCTATGTCCCTGAAAACCTCACTCTTTGCCAACAGATTGTTGCCCATCACCATGACCACCCCTCTGCTGGACATCCAGGGATCCTCAAAACAAGACAACTACTCTCCACTGAGTACTGGTGGCCTGGTATGGCTATGTTCATATGCAAATATGTTGAAGGATGCACAGTGTGTCAACAAAACAAGGTTAACACACACCCCACTACCCCACCCCTCACTCCAATCCCCTCCACTGCAACCTGGCCCTTTCAACAGGTTCCTGTGATCTCATCACTGATCTTCTGGTGAACTCTGGGTATGATTCCCTTTTGGTTGTGGTAGACCATGGGCTTACAAAGGGGGTAATTCTTATCCCAACCACAAAAAACACCTCCACCCTCAAAATCGCAACCCTCTTTTTTAAAAGAGTCTTTTCCAGATTCAGTCTGTATGACAAAATAATATCTGATTGAGGCCCACAGTTCACCTCTGCATTTGCTAAAGAACTGGCTAAACTCCTCGGGTACTCCCTAGGACTCTCCACAGTGTATCACCCTCAGACCAATGGAGATACTGAACATGTCAACCAGGAGGTTGAAACTTATCTTCAGATCTTCTGCCAGAATGAACCGTCCTTGTGGGTCCAACACCTACCAATGGCTGAGTTCACTCACAACCACCAACCCCACTCTGTCACCAGTCAATCCCCATTCTACCTCATGTATGGCTATGAGCTGAAACCCCTACCATCCCTTATCATCGAATCAAAGGTCCCAGCTGCCGAAACAAGAATAGCTGAGCTCCATAAGGCACAAGAAGAAGCCCTTGCAGCCCACAATCTCACCCAAAAGGCAATGAAGGACCGCTTCACTAAACCCTTTACCCCATTCCAGAAGGGAGATAAGGTCTGGCTGGAAGCTCAAAACCTGAAATGTTCCTATGAAAATAGGAAGTTTGCACCAAAATGGGAAGGACTCTTCGTTATCTCAGAGGCTCTCTCCCCTGTCACTTATCACCTCAATGTTCCCACACGATGGAAGATCCACAATGTGTTCCATGCATGCCCCTATTGCCCTATTGCAAAAACACTGTACATGGACTGAACTTCCCATCTCCACCCCCTGATGTCATAAATGAAGAAGAAGAGTACAAGGTGGAAGCAATCATCAGCCATAAGTGGCTAGGCCAAGGACATGCATTCCTTATCAAATGGAAAGGGTACCCTTCTTCCAAAAACTTGTGGCAAAGTCCCAAACACCTTGAACATGTGGCAGATACCCTGTCTGCCTATAAAAAATGATTCCCCAGGGACTTTCCCCCTCAGAAACAAACCCCACCTTGAACAACCAGAAACATCTCTCTCCTCTCAATTGTGCCTCCTCATTGCTCCTCTGCCCTGGTTGCCCATCATGTCTCTCCCACAACTCGCCATCCTGCCCCCTTCACCTGTCGCTTGCATGTCCCAGCTGAGGAAGGGATGCTCAACACCTACCAGGTGTTCCTCACCGACCCCTCCTCCTACAACCCCGTCATGTGGGAGGTTGATACAGACTCCCCCCTTGACTTAGTCTACCACATTGCCCTTCAAGGGTTTAGGATCGAAAATGTTGCCTGCTATGTCAAAAGACAGGGTCCCCACCTCAGCTTCACCTGCACCATCCTCAAAGAAATCTTGAGGGAACAAGTCCCACTGATCCTCCACCTCTTTGATGTGCTTGGAGGGGCCAACCTTATCCACAATGTCCACCAGCATACCACTCCCATCACTGCTCGCCCCCCATCTCAGTATAGAAACTCGTCGTCCTCGTCCTCATCCCACTCCCCACAGTCTTCACCTTCCCCACGAAGGGTTCACCCCTGTGCCTGCTGCTTGTCCCCATCCTCCCCATCATTGTCCACGTCCCCGAACACAGTGGACCCTCAAGAGGCATTTGGCCTCTCAGGAGAACAGGTCACCAAACTCCTCAGCCAAACTGAGGAGGCCCATCAACCTCCTGCTATCCAAAGCCACCCTCACACTGCCATAGACACTGAGCTTGGGGTGCTCACCCATTCTCACCCATTATACAATGAAGCCTGCTTCGTTTGTCACTGCCTCAGTCATATCCGAGTGAACTGCCCCACTTATGAGTGTCCCATCTGTGGGATGAACCCCCTTGGTCATACCCAGGCAAACTGCCCCACCCACTGTCATTCCCTCAAGGAACACTTTTCCATCCCTGTTATTGAAGAACAGACCCTTGTCACCAAAGATAGCAACTATGACCCCCAGGACAATGATCTTGATTTCAATGATGATGCCATTGCCAACATGACTGGCAAACCCTATGGCGACTCCCATCTCTGAGAAGTGGGAAACCAGCGGCTTCAATTCATGCCTTGCTGTGGGACTTTCTTTCTCCTTTTGACTGTTTGGTACTGTTGGCTTTGTTCTATGTGTTTCTCTCCTGTTCCTTTGACTCATGCTTTGGCTTGGCCAATAGCGATATCTTCTCGTGACACATGTTTAACACATGTAGGACTCTGGCCAATGGCCTTTATCTCTCTAACTACATGAGGTCACCTTGAGGCTTCTTTCCCTGTACTATATATAGTCGCCTCTAGTCTAGAGTAGACCCTCAGACTAGAGCTGCCCAATCTACTGGCTAGTTCCTCAGAACTTTGAACTTGAGCTCCCAGCTCTCTATCAGAACTACGATCAAATCCTTTGGACAGAAGGTTACAACCATCATGTTGTAGAATGACTACTTGGGCTTGACCTACATTACAGACTTCGGTCTTAGCATAACACACACCCCCTCCCCCTCCCCCTCCCCCACCCACCCAACACACCCCCTCCCCCTCCCCCACCCACCCAATGCACCCCCAACCTCCTCTAGCCACCATATACCCTCCCTGGATCCCTGCCTCTCCCTGTCATTGACTTACCTCCCACCCTACCCCTCCAGCACACCATTCCCATCCAGCACACCACTGTGTAGCTCCATGCACAGTCACTACTAAAGTTATCTAGGGCTGCATCTGGGGTCCTCCCCCAGAGCTTGAAACTGATTTTCACTTTTCCACAGACTTTTGCAAACAGCTGTAAAGCACGCCACCAATGTCAAATCCATTCTGTCAAGAAGGTCATTGTTCCTCCTGTAACTGCTGTCCCTGCTCCCCTGTTCCGAAAAGCCTACATCAACTCCATGCACATGCCCACAGCTCATGGGTATTCATACATTGTCCAGGCTCGCTGCTCCCTTTCCGCATGGCCAGAATGGAGAATGCTATGGACAGAAACAGGCAAGACTAGTGTTGTAAAGTCCAGTTTGGTCTGGTCTTTTCAGCAAATTTGGTGCAACCAGACCAAGACCAGTTTTCCAAATTTAGAAATCAGGGGCAACCAGACCAAGACTGCATTGGACCAGTTGCCCCCAGTTGCCTAAGTGGTTGTGACCAGTTCACAACCAGTCTTTTTGAAGACTGGTCCATAAGTCAATATAATATTAGATAAATATGAATAACATACAAAATCTTGCAAATGCACCTAGAGTGCATATGTGCAGATTGAGGTATCTGAACAAAAGTCAATATAATATTAGATAAATATGAAAAACATACAAAATCTTGCAAATGCACCCAGAGTGCATATGCACAGATTGAGGTATCTGAACATTATATAATATTTATGAGATAAATATCAATAAAATGCAAAATCTCGCAAGTGCACTCAGTGTGCATATGCGCAAAATTGACCAATCCAAGATATTTCAATATGTAGATATAATATTTGTTAGATAAATATGTACAATTTACAGCAGATCAGGCTACCCAACCAGTTTAGGACTGGTTTTTAGGAATCCCCTCAGGGCTTGCAACCGGACCATCACCCAACAGTGGGAGGTGCAGACTGCAACCGAAGGTCTGGTTGCCAGTCTTTTGATCAGTCTGCAACTGGACTTTAAAACACTAGGCAGGACTAATCAGTGCATTTACATTCGAGGAGATACTGTGTAGATGGGGAGGACTGGAAGAAATTGTCACTGACAATGGGACTCCCTTTGTTGCTGCCCTCAAGTTTCTGGAGGAAAAGTACCATATTCACCACATCTGTATTTCTGCCTACAACTCTCAGGCAAATGGCATTGTTGAATGCTTGCATCATACCATCTGGGACTCCTTAGTGAAAGCATGTGACAGTGACATTACTCACTGGCCCATTATGGCACCACATGTGTTTTGGGCTGACCACATCACCACTCGAAAGTCAATGAACTACTCTCCATACAATATGGCACACAGTGTTGAGCCATTACTCCCCTTCAACATCGCAGAGTCCACCTTCCTCATCCCAGAGATCACTTCATGTCTCACTACTGTTGAACTTGTTGCTATCCATGCATGCCAGCTTGCCAAACAAGAGGATGAGCTTGCTGAAATGCACTTATGAGTACTCCAGAGCCAGTTCACATCCATTCAGGACTTTGAGCATCATTTCAAAAATACCATTCATGATTATAAATTCAAACCCAGAGCCCTAGTGCTCATCCTCAATAAGAAAATTGAGGCAGCCTCAAATGTGAAATGCAAGCCTCATTACTTTGGACCTATGGTCGTAGTTTCCTGCACTCGTAATGGCTCATACTGTCTCACTGAGGTTGATGGTACCATCTCAAGGCTCAAATTTGTGGTGTTCCATCTTGTGCCATATCATGCCCGCTCGCACACATTGGTCCAGGTCACTCAGTTCATCAACCCAGCAGATCTCACAGGCCTTCCAGATGATGATTAGCCTTGCAACTGAGGACAGTTGCTGTTAGAGTAAAAGGGGGGTGTAAGGGGTCAACTCCACTTGGTGACAGAGCTCATATGTTTCCTGTGTACAGATATGGTTTCACATCTCACATCTTCACATTTTCATGTCCTTGTGTCCTTTCAAGCCTTACATCTCATTATGATGCCTTTCAGTTTCATTTTCCCTTTCTCCTTCATAGATATATAGCAGGACTGTATGTGTATGAGACAAGGGAGTTCCCCATCTGTGAATCAACCAGTTAGTATGAAAGTTTGTCACCAGCAGTGATTCCATCCCATTCTGTTCAATGAATACTTCCAGAATGAAAGACAGCCTTACACCTGTCTGTGCCTGTTTGATCTTGTCTGAGCCTGTCTGGTACTGTCACAATTATTGTGTATGCTACAAGGCACTGCCACAGCTGAGATTGACAACTTCAACAGGTCTGTCATACACTGTGACAGCTCTGCCATCATGTGTTATTGATTTGATTTAGACCACATAGTACAGGGCAGTGCTGGTCTGGGACAGCCCTGGACAGATCTAGCCAGTTGGGTACCTTGCTAGAGGAGTCTGGAGGACCTGGGACACTGTCCAGGACTGTCCAGTTCTGGGCAGAAGGAGGTAGAATTGCTGATGTTGTGACATTGGAAAGTGCTTCACATTATCTGTGGTGTGGTGGCAGACTTCTGGTTGCACATAAATGATAGCCTACTTGGGTAGATGTCACATGCTTTAGGTGAGTTGACATTTGCAGCACCAAACTCTCCTACACATCCAGGCCTACTCACCCTCAGGGGCTGTTGGGTGACCCCAACTTGTCCTGCTATGTATTATCTGCAAAAGCATATGTAGTTGAATGTGCCAAGTTTGGGATGCTAGGTAACTGGAAGGCTCGCTGGAGGTATTGTCATTAGCTCTGCTTGCACTTGAACTTTAATTTGCCTTTCATGCCAATCCCTGAACACATCTATGATCCTAACCCATGGCCAGTAGCCTCATGCTGACCCCTGGACACAGGCATGATCCCAAGAGATAAGGCAACAACCCCTTGGAACTGTGAATGAATTTCATACTGCTAAACCATGCCAAGATCAAGTCCAACCTCATCCAAAGCAGTGTAAGCGGGCCATCCACAACTCCCATGCATCCATGGGAAACAGCCAAGCATCCAGATCACTCAAAACCAGGCCCAGATCCAGCAGAAATGGGTGATCAGCCCTCACATCAATGCAGACAATATCTAATAAGAAAAGTTTAAGATTAAGGTTGGGTGGCCCGAACTGAGATCGAAAGCCATATGGTTTTTCGTGTGCGCAAAAGGCAAATCTCGTGGCCAGACCCGAGGTGCGACGACCCGCAAAGGCAAGGGACCGAGGGGAGGCGCGCGTCTAGGGGGTTCCCACGGGCGAAGCCCGTTAATATATAAGACAAGCCCGAAGGACTTGCGGCTGCATACAAGCTTCAGAGATTCACTTTTCCCTTTCCCATGAATAACAGCATTCAGAAGATCACCTAGGTTCCAGAGTTTGCCATGAGACTGCAACCCAGATAGTCTTAGCCCATCGCCAACACGGTTGACCACAGCTCTGGTGTCACCTCGATCATCGCTACCCAGGGCATGGCGAGGTCAAGTTGTGGAAGGGCAGTCGGGATTTCATGGATGTGCTCCCTTACCATGATCCTGATACCGCTCTCCTGTCCTCTGCGATTTGCACTTCAACAGCAAGGAGAGAAGGCCATACTCAATCGATACATGTGACCAAGATTGATTCAATTCTTAGTGCTTCGTTATCTATTGAAAACAGAAAGCCCATACATGCAGATTTCTTGATGCTCTTCTCCGGCTGTTGAATGTCATGGTTTGATGATTCGAGGTAATGATTTAGTCTGTAGTTTACCGAAAAAGACGGCCTATCTTTCACGCAAGGTGGCCCTCAATATCCAAGGTGGGGAAAAATAGAGTGGAAAACGTAGAGGCAAGGTTTTGCGTTCAGAACAGACCTAGTAAATCTTCTTGAGCTTTGTGGCCTGTATCAAGAGATCCGACGGCATCAACGCCAGAACCAAAACTGGCGTTACCAGATGATGTGCCACCCAACGCCCCATCCCCAATACCAACACCGCCAAATGCAGGACCTCCTGCACCTACATGAGCACTGCTAGCGCTCATTCCTCCAAATATCGATACGAGATCATCCAACGGATTCGTAGACGTGCCTGAAAGGAAACTCGCAGCTGCAGGTGTGGAGGGCAGAATCCTCGTCGCGGCAAGCCCGGAAGGTTCTTCTTGAGCTGGCACGTCGTCGAAATCGAGAAGGTTCTCCGCTTGTTGACCAGCCACCACCGTTCTGAATGCTTTCTGAGCGAAAGCGTGATCATCTGACGATCTATGTCAAGGATGGTGAAGGGAAGTGAGTTCGTGCAAAGCACGGGGTGAAAAGGAAGACACACTCTGTCCCTTTGCGCTGAACGGCATCTGCGCCAATTCGCCCGTGACCTATGAATGTCTCCGCCGGTTTGTGATATATACTTGCCAGTGAGGATATCTCTCCAAGAAGCTCCTCTAGGAGGGCTGGGGATACCGTGGTGCGGGGAATAGAAATCGGTGGTCGGTGTCCCAGAACGACGGCCTATGAAAGGTCAGTCAGTCAGTACTGAGGCTACTCATCGCGTACCTTTGCAGCTCCAGGATCGGTAGAGAGCAGCCTCCAGTAAATGTAAGCCCGATCACGTACATCTGGCGACTCGCAGTCCTTTGTGGCGGTATCCAGCACACGCTGCACAATTCCTTGTGACGAATCAGGCTTCTTGAGGAACAATTTGACCACAGCCGTCAGGGTTTGCAGTTGCACCTGTTTTTTAAAAAAGGATGACTAAGAGGACGGACTAGAGAGATGGAGATTGGATATACCTGGTATGATTCTTCTGTGAAGGTGTCGACGAAAGTACCTAGAAGCTCGTCTGCGTTGTCGATCTTTTCTGCGTATTCGCCTATAATCCAGATAAGCGAAGCTTTTGCTTCTGGCTCGTCGAGTTCATCTAAATTTGCACATAGAGTGGGTATTACGCCTTCGTATGTCGATGGATATTTTCGGAAGATATCCTGTCGCCGTCATCAAATACAAAAAAGTAAGCCAGCACAAATATGCGGACCTTCATGACGACAACCGCTTCTTGAACCACATAGCTGACCCGCGTTCCAATCAGGTCCAGAAGAACATTGACGCAGCGCTCTGCGGAACTTTCTATACTAATCGCGGTTTGCCCTATTGCTTTGATACTTTTCCGCACGAAGTCAACATCGACTTCAGAAGCGTACCTGCCAAGCTATCATCAGAGACAAATATCACGACGCGCAACGAACGCCTACTCCTTCAATTCACTCAACAACGCGTCGACGTTGTTATCATTTGCAAGTCGGACCATAATATCCAACTTCTCCACCTTGACGTATAATGGATCATTGTACTTGCAGAAGAACACGCGCATCTCGTTAGAGAGTAGGTCGGGCCGCTTCTGAAGTAGAAGGTTGACGTTCCTCAACGCGACCCATTGCACCTCTGGAGGAGAAGAAAGCAAAGTGACGAGTGGAGGTGCCATCTTCCGAACGAGCTGTTTAGTGAAGTCCTCCCGGCGAACACCTCGCATATGGACCATGATAACCTGGGAAGCTGTGTTCAGCGCACTCCATTGAACACAAACCAGAAGAAGTACAAAACCTTGACAGCGGCCAAGACCACGCTTCCATTTACATGCTGAAACTGGGGAACGACACGCTCACATATGTGCTCGCTCTCTTTTTCATCTTGGGCCGTGTACCGCGAAAGAGCATTCAAGACAGCGACGCGACCCCACTCCGTGCATTCGTTCAATGCAATCAAAATTTTGTTCAGGATGTGTGGAGTGATGTTGAAGATGGCAGGGTCGGATGAGGGTACAGGCGGATGGGCTGTGGATGCGGTTTTGTGGATATCCGTAAGCGCTGCGACTGTATTCGCGACGACCTATTCGCCGCCACTATTACACTGCCCGCTGGAAACGAGGGACAAATGCGCACCATGGGATTGCTGTCTGCAATCATCTCGTGCAGACGAGACAAGAACCCGTTGTCAATGACAAGCGAGGGTTTCAGATCGTATAGCTTGGCGACGCACAAGGCAGCCGTCTTCCGAACATAGGGATTCTCGTCCCTTAGAGCGCGATTCAGTGGATCACATAGATAATCAATGATTCTCTCTGCGCGCAAGCACCCCATTGTACGTATCGCGAGAGCCCGCACAAGTGGATTAGGGTCTTCCGAATCTTTGACGAAGGTGTTCACGGCCAGGATGACGAGCTCAGGTTGCGTCTTGGCGTAGTTCATGAGATACAAATACACGAGTTTCTTCTGCTCCAAGTCTTCAGTCTGCATGTTCTTGAGCACGTCGGGAAAGAGACCGCTGACATCTGCGGCACGACGTTAGCCAAGGGCGACTTCTGAGATGATGCCCGTACCCTTCCCGACTGTCATGGACGCTATGACTCGTTTAATGGCATCTTTTCGTTTATCGCGGTATTCGCTGTTGAGATCGACGCTGAGCTCATAGTTCTCGCCTTTCCTTGGTGCTCGAATACTCATGGGTGTGATGAAGATGGCTTATGTCATATCTACAGACTGACTTCAGTACTAACATGACCGACGGGGTGGACAGACAGCTACTGATTCTTTATGCTACAGAGACAGGGACAGCCCAAGAAATAGCAGATCGTATTGCAAGGGAGTGTCGGAGAGCGTATTTCCAATGCCGTGTCTGCAGTATGGGGACATACTCGCCCGTACGCATCTCAACTTACAGGGATGAAACGTCTCACCACGAAATGTGCAGGAAGATCTGATCTCGGAAAGTTTTGTCCTGTTCGTCGTTGCTACTACGGGATCAGGTGCTGAACCACGCGCCATGACACCCTTGTGGAACCTGCTTCTCAGGTCAGATCTACCTCGCGACCTGTTCGAAGACTTGGATTTTTGTGTCTTTGGGCTTGGCGACTCCGCATACGAAAGATTTTGTTGGCCTGCAAAGAAACTGTCCAGACGACTGTTGTACCTTGGAGCCCACGAGGTCTGTCCAAGAGGTGAGGGCGATGACCAACACCGACTCGGGTAAGTCCTTCGTCTATCCATTTCCCGGATACCTTACTCGTGTCAGATTGGACGGTGCACTAGAACCATGGATAGAACAACTATTGGAAACGTTACTTCTTTCGTACCCCTTAGATCCAGATGTCGGAGAACTCCGCCCTCTTGGAAAACCTCCACCCCGTATCACTACAGCAGATGTGACTTCTGCGTCAGACACTCTCGAGCCTTACGAGGCTGATTCGAACTACTTTGATGTGACTGTGCGGTGCAACCGCCGAATCACGGCCGAAGGTTGGTTCCAGGACGTACGCCATTTCGAGTTAGTTTCGGATCGGGATATCAGGTAAGTTTTGTCACATTCAACACATTCTCCCAAGTGACACGACGTCAGGTATGACCCTGGAGATGTAGCTGTCATACATCCCACTGTAATCGACGCAGAAGTCGACAGTTTTATGTTAATGATGGGCTGGGCCAACGTCGCTGATGTGCCTTTCTCCATATCGCATAGTATGCTTGGTACGTATCCCTTCATGTACATGATTGCTACTAAACTCTAGTTTCAAGACCAAACGCTACCCAACCGTGTACCACGCATTTCAACCCTTCGCATCCTTTTCACCTATCACCTCGACTTTAACGCCGTTCCACGTCGATCATTCTTCCGAGCACTTCGTTATTTCACAACAGATGACATGGAGCGCGAGAGACTCGACGAATTCTTATCCCCTGAGGGTGCGGTATGTCTAGTCTTGTGCGCTGGGAGACACGTGTTCAGGACAGACCACAGGATGAATTGTACGAGTACTGTCAACTTGTCAAACGCACCATCTGTGAAATCCTTTCTGAATTCCGCTCAGCACGCATACCACGAGACTACATTTTCGACGTTTTCCCTCCCCTTCGACCCCGTCAATTCTCGATTGCAAGTTCTGTCAAAGTAGGTACCTCCACCCCAATAGGTTCTCGAAGAAACTCAACTTGATTAACAGCGTCACCCCCGTGAAATCCACCTTTGTGTTGCCATCGTGAAATACCGTACGAAGCTCAAGATACCTAGGAGAGGCATTTGTACATCATACCTTGCCGGCTTGAAACCTGGTACGTTTGGAGTCGCATACATGTTGATGGCAGGTTTTCCATTTGCGATAGGTGATAAATTTCGGATAACGGTAGAGAAAGGTCTCATCAAGTTACCCGACGATCCCCATACACCTGTGATCTGCGTTGGTCCCGGAACGGGCGTCGCCCCTATGCGGGCAGTAATAGAGGACCGCATAGATGCAGGGTCTAACGGTACGAAAGATGCCCAAGTTTATACCCTTGACATACCAACACCTACACCATACTCCCAGCTACAACGCTTTACTTTGGTTGCCGCTCAAAGCTCAAGGACCACCACTATGGCACTGAATGGGAGGCATACGCGGAAAGAAAACAGATCACGTACCGTGTTGCGTTCTCTCGGGATGGTCTCGAAGGAACGAAAAGAACATACGTCCAGGACCTCTTGCAGAAGGACAAAGATAGTGTGTGGGATATTCTCGGTAACCAACGAGGAACTCTTATCATTTCTGGGTGCGGCACACGCATTTTCATCTCTTGTCTTATCTGACGGGAACCATAGATCATCCAATAAGATGCCCGCCGCTGTTCGCGGGGCCGTCGCAAACATCGCGGAAGATTGTGGAAAGATGCTGAAAGAGGACGCACTTAAGTTCGTTAATGAGGTGGAGCGAGAGGGGAGACTGATCGAAGAATGTTGGAGCTGATGGAATATTTCGCGATACTTGCTGGTATCGCGTGTGCGAAGCCGCCGGTGCCGCGTAGATCGCAGGGCGCTACCTGTGATCGTCAATGCTGAGTGCGCAAACCATGGCACAACTTAGCAACGGCACACATTAGAACGGCCCCGCTGCATGCTCGCCTTCGTATGATTTCCTTGGTAGGCTGTTCGACCTGTAGTATCCATAAACACCCCGTCAAAATATGTCCTGACCCACAGCCGACCACACTCGAGGTTCTGTGTAATGTCCCCTCGTAGGACGTGGGTTGTGAACCAGGACAATCCAGTGCGTCCACAGTTCGTTTGTAACTCGCGAATTCACATACATCAACGGCTTCCCCAGAATGCGATGATGGCCGTTGAATCCTCGTGAGCAAACATGGGAACGATAAGGAGTTAATCTGAGGACCGTGTCTCGGTGTTTACCAGCATTTATGAACAATTCGAAAAGAATGAATCTCGCCTGTGATTGAATATCACATTATACCACATCCCTATGCTCAGCTCTCCCGTGAAATAGTGGCCTGCACAGATATGTTCCGCACCTGAAGGCTTGACCCACGATCTGGTCACGAGCTACAAAAGTACGATCAACTGCGCGATGCTATCCAAATACATGTGGATTGTACTAGTAACACCCATCGTGCCATGGAAGAGCCGCAATTCCGATAACTACACGCCACATGTGTCCTGAAACTGTAGATTGCACAAGAGATTCATGAAATATTTGTCCAAGTACATGCACAAGTCCGCACCCCTCGCCCGCCATTCGTCTTTCCCTGTTGCCGGCAGCTGCCGTTGCTGCTTGTGCAGCGAAGTAGTTGTAAGTCGCAGTGTGGATTCCCATGTAGTATGAAATGTCGATAGCGGGCGCCCTCTAGAGTGCGAGGGAAACGGGCTACGCGGTCGAGTGCCGGGAGGATATAGCCCACACTGTACAGCAAGTGAGGCAGACGGGTTGGCACTGATTCTCCACCCCTGGCCTGTCTGCTCCGGCAATTCGTCCGCGGTCATGGAGTCTGATTTATTGTTTCTTGTGCTTGTACCATATTGCATTGTCATGCCAGAATGGCAGCATTTGGTGAACGAACGCCAGGGAAGCCTTGTCTTGTCTGGGATGGTCTGCCAAAAAGTCATCTGTACCCAAGATCCGCTTGTACATGTCACGCTCGGCAGCGCGGACGACCTTCCATGTCCTATCGGTGCACGTATAGGCTCGGATACCGTACCTCGGGTGCTCATTGGAAGAGCGCTCGTTGTCGTTGCCAGTGACCACGAAGGATGTTTTCTTGGGAGGTTTGTCAATGCCCAACTCAACTACGAGTGTCACATATGGCCTGGTAGCTCTTCGTCCTCCCTTAGAAACCTTGTTCGGGAAAAAACCATGCACCTCCTTGTCAATGATGTACTCAGTCGAACTGCCCGATTGCTGCCGCCGCTTCACCTGTATGAAAAGCGCTGACATTGACAATTCCTGCAGTACGGAACGTCTGTCTAGTAAGATTGGGATAATGATATCAATGGCTTTCTGACGGTTATGGCATATGAATGTGACACCTCTCAAAAAGGCAGAAACCATGGACTTCATGCTCACGACGGACTCGTCGACCACTTTAACAAAATGGGTGAATCGAACAACTGCATGTTTGAAAGCGTCTTGAAGAGCGCAAGTAGAGGTTACACCGTCGTCTGGCTTAGACCTCAGGATCGTGTCATGGAACTGATCGGCAAACAAGGCTTTTAAGAATCGGACGACACTGCAACCCTTGCTAAAGTTCAGTTCGCGAACTGGGTGACTTTTGTCGGCTTGCTCGGCGATAATGGCATTCATGTATGCCATCCTGAGAAGGAGGCGCATGACAACCTCACCCTTCTGATTAAGGTTGATCAGGCCGCTATCGAGATTCTGCTGCAAGAGGTTGGCCATCGTATTGCCCGGAAATTGCAAGTAGTGGTACATTTGGCGTGACGCAGCCTCCGCAAGGAACGGTTCAGATGGATATCCCGAGTGCATATAGAAGCGATGCCACGGAATGGAGAAGGCAACCCTCATACGGCTGGCAACCATGTCCATTTCGTATTCGGATGTCAAGGTCCACCTTGGCTCGTAGTCGATGGTGATCAAAACATCTAAAGTGGCGAGCATTGCCAGGAAAGAGAATTCATTCCCGTGGATGTCATTGGCAAAAATGAGTTTCATGCGTGCCAATTCCATCGTGCCTTGAATTAGCCCAGATTTACCCTCCGAGGCTTCAATTAGGGTCCAGAACCCGCAGCGCATAGATCAGCGATAGTGAAGCCTAGCAAACTAGATCACATACAACGGCCTCCCGAATCGCGCAAGGAATGCCATATCCCCAAGCTGCTCCAAGGGAAATGCTCCAGGCCTAAGAGGGAAACTAGGGTGGCAGTCAAATGGCATTTCTGTAAAAGTCGCCTGGAGCATGTTCATGCTTTGCTGTCGAGCCGACCGAGCCATCTCAGCAGATGGAACCAAAAAGCCCAAAGAGGGCTGAGTCGACAGGAACAAGGTGAAGATGGAGCGCTGTTGGAAGCGGTTTAAACACGAGCATACAATATTGTATAGTTTCTTCTTTTGCTCGTCATTTGGAATGGCACGGTCAAGTTCATGCGCCTCGTCAAAGTACAACAGAACTCTGATATCGCTTGAATTTGGGAAGGCGCAAACAGTGACCAAGGCCTTAAGCAACTGATGGAGTCGGTTTTCCAATTCGCGAAAGAGTGCATCAAAATTGGCTTTGAGGGAGCCTTGTAGAGTGATGTATGTATGATCACGATGAGACCAGAGACAAGCAGGAATCCGTCATACTGACCTTATCATCCTCGCATGTCTTTACAATCTTCTCATATAGTAAAGATCGTGTGTCCTGCGACAGATGCTCTCTCCAGCAGCGTGCAAAGCCAGTTGGAGATAATTTGTTCTCTGTGTGGGATACCCTGAACACTTTGGGGATTTCCTTGGCAACCTGTGAAAATACGTGTGCAAAGAACAAAGCCACACCAGCCTCGCCATGTCTCGCGCTCTCGACGTTGGACACGTCGCAGAGGTACTTCCAAACCATCGTATCTTCTGGCGGATAAGCCGATCCTGAAAATCATGGCAGCAGTCAGCACTGCAATGCAATGCGACGCGAGAGGGACTAACCATTCCGTTCTTCTGGGTTCCGAAGATTGAAAGGGATTGTGAAGACCAGTGTAGCCAGCTCATGGGCCATACGAGACTTTCCTGTGCCAGAGCTCTGGATGATTGTCGCAGAGGAAGCATGGACCCGGCCACGATCCATGGAATTAATATTCTTCAGCATCACCTCGTGGTAATGTCCCTGATATTCAGCTGTCCAGGCGACGGACGCAGCTTATAATGGAGTTTACATCCAGTCCACAAAGTGACGAAACGGCTTACCGGCTGTAAATACCAAACACAAAAGCGGGACAGATATCATCAGGGACAAGACGTGGGGCTTGGGACGGTTGTTACTCACTACCAGTGCTCATGAGTTTGTAACCAACACTCTGTTCTTCACTATCAGTATCACAGTCCTCGCTTACCGGAGCAGCTGACAGAGATGATGGTGAGTGGAGAACATAATACGAATCGCTGAACTGCGTACGCAGGGACAAGACCTCCTGATAGTTACCGGAGTTAATGGCACGTTCCAAAGCTCGGACAAGATCAGGGTTATCCCTGATTAGCTTCTTACACTCCTTAGAACCGTTCGGAATCGGCCCTGTGTATGCACCGGGTGGGCACCAACTAAAAATCAGTGGTAATATTCGGGCCTGTAGCACGTCACCCCTCATGCCACTATCTTTGAGCGATTGAGCCACCACAGGTAGCTGCGTGTTCGCAATCTCCCACTTCCGTTCTAAAGAACTTTGTCGCTTGATCCGTTTGGCACGGTGTCCAGGTTCGGGTTGAAAATTGGATTTTAAGCGCTTGAACGGTTTGGCATGGTGGTCAACTTCGGGTTGTAGAATGGGGCGTTGAGACATCATGTCGTGAACACAACTGCAGGAGTCGCCAGTCCCAAGGAAGAATCCACAGCCACGGTCACTGAGGGGGTTGCACAGCCACATTGGGAATAGGAGTCAGTTTGATCACAAGACAACGAGCATCGCGAAGGCGTACTCCATTACAAGTGTATGGCCATATCAGTAAGTTACCAACCATGCACACAGACCATTGGCATGACGTGGTTACTGGGCCCCCCATAGGCCTGGTCTTATCGTACTTTTCGTACAGGCAGTACCCTAGGGAGGCTAACGCACACCCGCTTCATATGACGAGACTGGAAGAACCGTTGGATTATGATAGAGCAGATCTACAGGGGTGCTGGAGTAAATGAAAATGCGGCCTTGGGTTCTGGGGGGGAGACTACTGGACTTGGTGGAAGGTAGAACCGATACGGATGGCAGCGAACAGGATAAATCAGAATCGTGATCCCCCTTCTGGACGACGATTATCCATGCCATTTACGTGAGAAACGGGATACCTGGTGTATATACATGACATCAGGATGAAAATCACGCCATGACATACTGCCTCTATCCTCCATTACTCCTCTTTCTTCACCTGCGAGCGGCTCGAGTAGATCATGTCAGTAAAGGGTCTATATCAGGTATAAGATACGCAAATATATAGCATATGCTGATTTCACTCACCCCTCGTATCGCAACGCGATCGAGTATGCAATGTACACGTATAGCGTGATCAGCAACCCAGCAGGACGTTCGTACCTATTATCGGCCGATGTCAAATGTCAACAACCCTCATCGTACATCTGGCATTCGTGTACTCCCGACGGAAAACCCGCCGAGAATGAGAATGCCATAAATTAAAATACCCACGCACCAGAGTGCAGTAGCAGCAAAACAGAGCGTGCTGCCGACGTACATAGGATCTCTCAGCACATTAAAAGGGAACCCTTCGACACGGTCGTCCATCAATATCCCGAAGTAATCGCCCAAGAAGGTTCCTGTGATCCCCAATGCGTGGGTTGAAGTCCAGACGAATACTTGGCCGACGGTGAACATGAGAATAGGTACGAGGGTTGCGAGGGGCTTGGGAAGGAGGGGCACTTGGGGTTGGTCCAAGAGTGCGCACTGGTACCTGCGCAAAGCTTAAGTCCATGGAACTGGAATTCAAAAAAGAACGTACAGGTGGTCCCGAACAAGTCCGAAGGTGAAAATGAGGATGGCAAGGAAATAACAGCCATGGTATGGACTGCCAAATGCACGAGTTATGGTCTTCTTCCTATACTCTACGCGACATGCTATGAGGACCAGGAATTCGGACGCCAACCACGAAGGGTACCACCTACCGTTTCTCGCCACAATGTTCCATGCTGTTGGGTTGAACGTGATTGAAAGTAGAGAAATGTAGAGGGACGGTGCGGACGTGTTCACGATGGAAGAAAGGGCATCCATTGATGGCGTGAAAATCGTAAGTCACGAAGGAACGAGGCTCTTGAATACTCGACATGTCGTTCCCACGGGGGTGCGGGGATGATGATGTGCATTTCTAAACTGGGATCAAACTCAGCACGTTCACACTGTTTTGCAATCAATATCACTAGTTTGCCTGCAGTCAGCCGCTCGCCCCTGATGGCATCAGTTACAGTATGGAAGGAAGTGGGTTGCTGCATTCTCTGGAATACACGCCTCACACAATCCCCTACCAAATATTGCTAACTACGCATAATTGTATGTCTCGATCAAAAGTGACTGTCCTGTGAGCATCCCCTTCCCACTCTACTACCTGCAAGTTGATGAATATTAGCTCTCCTAAAATCTGCAGTTCAGCACCTTCCATCCTATGCATCGTAGCTCTCAGCGCTCTTGAGCAGAGACATACTTCCATACTCAGCGTGGAACATGCCATTTGATGTCTTCCGGTCTATTCAACAACGCCCCCTCCATCCCCCCGTCAATCATCAGTACTTGTCCAGTGATATGACCAGATACCGCAGAAGATGACAAAACCACAACCTGGGCCGCAATTTCCAGAGGAGTCGCAATCTTCTTGAGTGTCGTTCTTTTTACACAAATTAGTCATGCCCCGCCGCAGAACGTTAGATGGCGCCCAAAGTGAAGCTTACGTTGCGAGAGAACAATAGATCGCGTCGGGATCACGCAAGGCAGTTTCAGCCATTGGGGTTCTTACCCACCCTGGGGCAATGCAATTGACCCTGCCTTTGGGTGCGATCTTCACAATCTCATTTTTCAATGTTAATGTCAATCCGTACATCATAGCTGATGTGCACAATCATAAATTAAAACATCGACAAAAAACGTAATATGCTGCACCAACTCACCGCTCTTCGACGCAGCATAATCGGCATAGCCAGCTTCGCCGTATTTCCCAGCGGTGCTGCCGATCAGCACTATGGAAGCCTTGTCCTTAACCTCCGGTTCGGCATCGACAAGACCGCGCAGGTACTCGCGGCAGACCAAAAATGATGAAGTCAAGTTGGTAGAAATGAGGTGGTTCCAGCGCTCCAGAGTCAGATCAACGACGGGTATATACTCCGAGGGCCATACCCCGTGATTCACGACCGCTACCTGCACGGCCCCGAACTATGGAAAGCCGGACGGTCGCGCTTCATTTGCGAAGCGGCAATCCGCATTTGGCAACTGCCCCTTGAGAACTTCGGACACCGCAAAGCCAAAAGTCGATTAACTGAGTCAAACTGCCGCATGTAAATATTCAAATTCAGCAAGCTTGATTGTGTGCCTGAATAATAACACTAACGTCTTCCTCACCATACCCATGAGATGCAAGGTGACGCACTGCAAGATTCCCAAGTGGTTGAGTTAGAATCTAGGTTACATATGGTGGTAGTTGGGTAGCAGTGGCTGGAAACGATACCCTGCACGTAGAGTCCCTTACGCTGTACGGTGAATGCCTGGGGGTGATCCTCGACCGTTGGTGAGTTGAACAAACCACGTTGCCCGTACTACCACATGACATGCACCTTTTAGTTCATGGACATTGCGAGCGGACTGCACTACCTCCATAGACATTTGCTGGGGCCAGTATTCCATGGAGACCTGAAAGGTGTAAGTATGGTCATTGGCAGTGCCCGCGGTTGACGAATCCATTTGATAGGTAAATGTACTGGTGTCAAGCGATCGTCGAGCGCTACTTAGTGACTTCGGTCTCTCCACTTTCCAAAAATCTACCTTCAGCATGACTGTTGTTAATCCTCGTGGAGGGTCGTATTCCTGGGTACCCGTCAACAGGGCCACACTCCTGAGAGTATCCAGGCGGTCATGCTCGAGATGCGAAAGATGTATCCTGATGCTGGCATACGCGAGATGATTGGCTTGCTCTTTCATGAGCACAACCTGGCTGTTTCCAGGTCAGTCATTACCAACATGTGACAAGAACTGACAATAACATCAGGTCTGTTATGCGCCAATATTTCATGACCTATGAGTCACATTTGGTCAGACAACGCAAAGCCAACCGTTTGCAACGTCGCCGATTTTGGGCAGCAGGTGTAAATGACATCTGGGCGATTGACCAACATGACAAATGGCTACGGTTTGGCCTTGCGTTGCACATGGGTGTTGAACCCTTCTCAGGCAGACTTCTTTGGATTCGGGTCTGGCACTCTAACCGAAATCCGCAGCTCATCCTCTCATATTACCTCGACACAGTTAAGGAACTTGGATGTAAGTCTGATGCCTTTTCTCTCATTCTCTCATTAACACAGCTTGTGCGGCATGCCATCAGTCATCCCCATGATTACTCAAAGCGATCCTGGGACCGAAAATTTTGGCATTGCCAATGTGCAGACAATGCTGCGACAGATGCATGACCCCACCCTTGAAGGCTTTATTCAGCACCGGTGGATGCGCACGAAAAAAAAACATTGCCCCAGAAATTGCTTGGTCTCAGCTACGTCGCCGTTTTTCCCCAGGCTTTGAAGCACTTCTCGAGGAAGGTGGGGACGCTGGATGGTATGATATGGACAACACTCTCCAACTGTTCGTATACTGTCTAATACTGTTCCACTGCAACTAATTGTGCCTTTTGATAGCATGGTATTCCGTTGGGTGTTTATCCCATGGCTCCAAGCTGAACTCGACAATTATCGAGATCGTATCAACAATAGCCGAAAGCGCCGTGACAAAAAAAAGGTGTGTGTTAGGGTTAACCCGAACGTATTCCCCACTAACTTCTTGTCTTAAAGGTCCTACCCCATGGCATTCCCGAGCTCATTTATCATTGTGCAGAAGATTATGGAGCACTCGACTTTAAGGTAATTATTTCCACGTTGTCCCCATATTGAATAGTTTTTCCATCTTTCTCCTAGGTAATGGTTGCGCCAGGAGCCATTGATTACGTTGAACAACTCTACATCACCCGAAACCATGTCGTTTTTGACCTTCTCCCAGCAGCCCTCAATGACCTTATTGAATCATGCTATGACCAGCTTGGTCGACCTCCTGTCAGACGCTCTTCTGCATGGACCGTCTACCGTTGGCCTGCTTGACCTGGTGCGACAGCATGCCGAAGCTCCTGCACTACTCGTGGCATTGGAAAACGAAGATCCAGCACCTGACGCTGAATTGGACCTCCTTCCGGGCCTTTGCAACCTGCATGAGACTGATGGTTTACATGGGTGGTGTCGGCAAATGGGCTGGGCCTTCGTACGTATCCTGCTCCGTCTACCCTATCATTCTGACATTTGGTGCGTGCACTCATAAACTCCCTTTATACCAGAGGCTGAGCACAATACGTGACAATGGACGCTTTGCTTGCTGACGAACTGGAAGGACTCGATGAAGTTGATGGCTGATGTCCCTCACTGATTGTTCAATTTTCTTCTGAAGATGAGTCAGCTGACGAAGATGAAGTTAACTGTCAACTGTAAATGTGTAGGGCGGCTGCATAGCGATTGTGCGATTGGTATAGCGCATAATACAAATCACTTCCGTTACAATCAAAATCTTTGACTCGTAGTTTATTTTTTGAATTTGTATATGTACATGTGCGGTGCTACTTACAATTACATCGACTTTGGGCTTTGCAGGTGTCCGAAGTCTCTCAAGTGGCAGTTGCCAAATGTGGATTGCCGCTTCGCAAATGAAGCGCGACCGTCCGGCTTTCCATACCGAACTTTCCCTGTGAGATTCTCGCGAACATCGCTTGTACGGACATCTCCTGGTTTAAATCGGCCTGTTCCGCGTGAAGGTTGTCCGGAAAGGTCTTCAGCAGTTCTCTCAAGGGCTCGAACTGGGTGTTGTAGTGGGCAGTCACATCTGCACCAAGAACTTGATGCATAATGCGTAGGGTGGGGGTGAAGGAGGGCGTACTGCAACGATAAGACGTACCACAGAACAGTTTGGCGGTTTCAAGGCCTATGCCTCCGCTCGCACCTGCAATGCGTCCTCTCGTCGGAAGTGAGTAGGAAATGGTCGTCTGGCATACCTGTAACGAGTACGTGAACACCTCCCAACGCAAAGTCCATGGATCGAGATGGGTGACAGATGGGCATCACAAGCGTCAGATAAGATTCCGATATGGGTCTTC